>PVJC01010873.1:0-42777 GCA_004026665.1 Murina feae | reverse complement strand
AGGGAGCAGGAAAAGGCTGGCCTGACCACGAGGCAGGGTTTTCCCTGCTTTCTGGTGGATGGAGGAAGATGGGCAGTAGGCAAGCTTGGGAGGCAGGCAGCACCCAGCCCTGGCCACAGCTCAAAAAAGAGAACAACATGCAGGGGAGGGCAAGAGTCTGAGAGATCAACATAGAGGGGGTGCCTGCTCCAAGCCTCCATGGTGTGCCTGGGGGCAGGCCCCCGGCAGGTAGACACACACAGGAGGACTGCTCTGAGCCTCAGATGCGGCTGAGGGCAGGTCCCCAGTGGCGACACACACACATACACACATACACACACAAAAGGCGCCTGGCAGACTGGGGCCATCATAGGACATCCACTGAGGGGTCCCAGACTGTGAGAGGGCACAGGCCAGGCTGAGGGACTCCCTCCACCCCGAGTGCACAAATTTTTGTGCACCGGGCCCCTAGTATAAATATAATAAAATATTATTCAGCCTTAAAAATAAGAAAATTCCGCCATTTTTAACAAAAGGAATGAACACAGAGGACATTATGCTGGATTAAAAGAGCCAGTCACAAAAAGTGAGGTATTGCATAATTCCACCTGTATAAGGTATCTAAGTCAACCAGCTCATAGAAGCAGAGAGCATGACAGTGATTTCTAGAGGTTAGAACACATCAGGGAGATGGGAAACCATTGTTCAATGGGTGTCAGGTTCCAGGTTTTCAAGATAAATAAGTTCTAGAGATCTGCTGTACAACCATATTGTATTGAATTGATCTCATGTTAGATATTCGTACCACAACAAAACACACGTACAACTCACAGAAAAGAACGTAAATCAAAATAAGGTTTCCACATGTCCCTCCACTGAAGACGCACAGGAGTCTCTCAGACATTTAGTTCAGGTTGCTTGTCTTCCTCTGCAGCATCTTCCTCTGTGGAAGGACTCTTTTCATTCCTTTATATTTGACTAATACTAAATTGCTGATGGTCTTAGGACAATATGACTAGAAACTTTATAAGCTAAGTTGTGCAACATAAACTTTTTAAAAAGTTTGTGAAAGAAAAGTGTGTGACTTGTATTTTTATTATTTTTTAAATATATTTTATTAATTTTTTACAGAGAAGGAAGGGAGAGGGATAGAGAGTTAGAAACATTGATGAGAAAGAAACATCAATCAGCTGCCTCCTGCACACCCCCCACTGGGGATGTGCCCACAACAAAGGTACATGCCCTTGACCGGAATCGAACCTGGGACTCTTGAATCCACAAGCTGACGCTCTATCTGCTAAGCCAAACCGGTTAGGGCTGACTTGTATTTTTAAATAGATTTACAAATCTGAACTTAATAATAATTTTTAAATATTTCCCTTGAAAACAAAGGACCTATTCTTTGTCTCTAAATGAATTATAAATTATTAGCTGCTGTCTTTCACAAATAGTTAAGCTTATGGTCTACTTTATCTCAGTTACCATATTGGTTACTTAATAGATGAATGCATTCATTTTAATTGGGTAAAGACTAAATTGGATAGATATCAGCCTACAAAATTGTTTCACTTACTTGTTCAAAAACAACTCAAGTAATACTAAACCTAAACCATAATCTACTTTATGTAAAAATGTTAGTCAACATCAGGTCATGTTTTACTTAAGATGTTGAAGTTCAAATGCCAAAAATTCAGTTATCAGAATCTCTATATTATGATGTCTGAATTTAGAAATCTAAGTATTGGTCATTCATTAACTCCTGGTCTGCATAGTAAAAAAAAAAAAAAAAAAAAATGTTGTGTATGTTTACTTCTTTTTTGTTATAAATAATGTATTTAGTTCAGTACAACTAAAAGTTGCAACTATAACTTGGAGAAAAAATACTCCATTATTTTAAGATTTGGTCCCAATTAGCTGATTATTACATTAGTCAATTAAGCATAGGCCTCAATTTGCTTGTAATAACTGAGGAGAGAGGGGAGCTAGAGATAGAAACATCAATGATGAGAGAGATTCATTGATCAGCTGCCTCCTACATGCCCCCTGCTGGGGACTGAGCACACACCCCTGGCATGTGCAGTGACCAGATTCGCACTATGACCTCCTGGTTCTCAGATCAATGCTCAATCACTGAGCCACACAGGCCAGGCTAAAGGTGGGGTTTTAAGAACCAGATTGGTCCCTCTCTATTGGTTGTATTAAATGAATAAGAGCACTTATCTTCATGATTTAAAACATCCAACACTTAATAGTATTATTAGGAGACTTGGTGAATTATTGACTAAGACTAGCCATGATTTTGGATGCATAATAATGCTTAACAAATATTCACACAGATTGAACTCTGGACAGAAATAATTCTCCTAATAAGCGTCACTGTTGAAAATGTATTCTCAAGACCAATGCCTCTTTGGGGGATTTCTCACTCATTTGAATAAAGTATAAAGTATATCAGTAATAAATGTTATCTTTTCCTGCCAATATGAATCCTTGCCAGTCCTGAAGGAAACACATTCAAACTGACACATGGTGACAGATTACAATAGTCTGAAGAAGCACAAAGTTATGCAAAGTCCAAAGTTTGGCAGGCCTTTTGGTTTTACTGCCAGCTCCTTGCCAAAATCCTATTTGATAGATGAGAACAATTTGTCTTTTCGGACTTTCATGAGTGAGACACTGCAGACATTGAATTATACATACTGTGGTGAAATTTACTTTTCATAGTTGAATTTGGTAGATGAATATGCAAGTGGAATTAAATGCCCCAGATGTCTTGCCAATTTAAACTATAATAAATCTAAATATTCAGACTGGTTCAGCTAAATCACAATTTCTGTGCACAGAAGCGTTCCATTTATATTTGTTGTTGATATTGATGATACTAAGGGCTTCTTTAAAAATACACACATAGAATATAGCTTATTCATTATTGAACACATTTACCCTGAGGGGTAGAGTTTATATGCTCCACCCAAAACAAGCTTATCTGATATGCATATTTTGAGGTCTCTAGGGTATTTAGTTAGCATAGTTGAAACCTCAGGGAAGTTTCTTAGATAAATATCTGATTTCATATAAATGATATTATAAGGCAATAGCACTTCTAAGATAGTGTTCATGAAGCAAGGCCATGTAGGATAAGACTGACATATCTGGAAGAGCATTTACAAAAGTTCACAGTACAGGTGTAAGTGCTTCACAAAAGGTAACACAAAAGATCTGTGACATCCTTCAAAGGAAAGATAATATTTGAGGTAATTTTTATAATTTTCCAGATGAAGAAGTGACTGATTATTCTCAGTTGAGGAGGAACATAGTGAAGTCTCCTTAATCTCATTGTAGTTTATATATGAAAATACTCATGAAAATCAGTATGTAACACTATTTGTAAAAAGAAAGCAAAATGCCTTAGGTATCTGACTTTGAGTATAATTTTATTCTGTCTGCCATGAAGATTACTCAAATGATTTTAATTAGAATAATGACAAGACTGGGTTTTTGTTTCAGAAATGTAAATCTAGTCACAATATTGTGAACCAACTAGAACAATCAGAGAAATGAGCAGTTCTTGAAGTGAAAATGATAAGATATTGAACTAACCTAATAAGAATGACATGAATCAAAGAAATGGTGTGAAACATATTTGGAAAGTAAAAATGGTAGGGATTTGTGAACTATTAACTGTAGGAGGCAAAGGAATATATGAAAAATATGAAGAGATATATTCATCATTATGGGCACTTTCAATTAATGTCTACAGAGTTGTTTTGGACATTTCAAGGTCAGTGCCATTGCAAGTATATAGGATAAATGTAGATTTAATGAAAAAGGAAAGTTGATGTACCAATGCAACAGCAAGTAGTTTTCCATTACATAATGCAAATAAAGTCTTATAACTTTGGAACTGCAAAAAAAAAGTTTGATCTCACAAAGTGAAGTTGAAGACATGAGCGTTCATATAATGTTGTCTGTGGAGTGCAGTCTTGCAGAAAATGGACAGAAGAATTTGTAAAAGAGGGAATGTTTCAAGTTCTTACAGAAAGATGTTATACCTGAGTATATCAGTTTTTAGATGAGATTACAGAATGAAATGAAAAGAAAATGGAAAATGAGTTAGAGAAGTAATCTTTAATAAAGTTAGGTTGCATAGTTCCCTAGCACTTTCTTCTTAGATTTGAGACTGATGATGAGGCTTAGAATATTTGGAGGACTCAAACAATGGTTAACTCAGATAAAATATAGCCTTTTCCCAAAAATATGACTTTAGAAAAATATAGCTTAAATGCCTTTCTATTTATAAGAGATCTTCTAGAGAGATAAGCACCGGATTTCAAGGTGAGTGAGTTTAAACAACTTGTGAGAATACTGTGATTTCCTAAGTAGTGAAAAATGTGTTCTGCAAATAACACTTTAACATAAAATTTACAACGATTTAAGGCAATTTACTGAGAAAATTCATGAATACAAAAAATGGTACATAAACATTTTTTAAGACTCCAGTGTAGGGTAGCAAATGACAAAATGAAACGCAAAAATGGCATTTAAGGGGCTCTAAGCTTCTTGAGGTATAAGTGATTCTTCTAATAATCTGGGAAAATTCTTCAAATAATCTGTTTATATTTTCATACCACAAACATATGTAGGAGATATATGGGAGGTTTGTACATATATAAAATATGTGAAATATATATAAATACACATATGTACATATATAAAACATCTACATACATATAGAGATATGTTACTTAAACTATATTTATTAAACAATACAAAACATAAAATAATACAAAAATACAAATAAATATCTGTGGCTAATACTTTATGTTTTTAAATATAAAGACCAAATTTTATAAATATTACTGGTATCTTCCCATGCCACTAAGTATTCTTCAAAACCCTTAGTTTTAATGGTTACATAAGATGCCTTTCTAACAATGAACTTTAAATGTATTTAACCATTTTTTCTTGTTGAACATCTAAGCTGTGATAAATATATTCCTATTATAAACGATCTGCCCCCACCAAAAAATCCAAGCAATGAAATGTTTGTGCACATAAATAATTATTTCTTTTGAATAGGTTACTACAAATGAAATCACTGGGTCAAAAGAAATATATATCAATAAGATTTAATAATAGTGACGTTTCCATGTTTCCAGCATTTCTATTCATGTTGCTAAGCCATGTAATTTTAACAACAAAGGCTATGAATATTCCTGTTTTATAGAGAAGGATATCTACTTTGCTTTAGGGCAATTTGTGTTAATAAAAAAGCTAGGGGTCCAGAGATTCAGAGATAACCTGGTTACTGAAGCTAGGTCTCTGGCTCCCCCAAAATGCCTTCCAAATTTATATTTCATGTCTAGTCTCCTTATTAATTTACTCGCATGTTTTCTCCAGGTTCCTGAACCCTTCTAGATGCTGAGTAACACCCTGGGGCAGTCAAGGCCTCTAGAGGAACCTTGCTGAAGGTGGCAGTCCTGCCTTGACTTTTCTAAACAAGTCTGAGCCCCCAGGTGTTTTACTGGAATCTCTGTGTTTAGTCCTTAGACCCAAACTTGTAGAAGTGTATGCTTTCTCAAAGATGCTTACCCTGCTAATTGTATCTAGAGGTTAATCTTAGTTCAAGCTGTTGTTACAATAAAAGTCCAAGGAGGCAGGCCAACAAGGTTCTATGGTCCCTATAGCCAACCAGCCCCTAAGTCCTCTCTTTCTCAGGGTCTGCTGGTCAGTCTTGGCAACTATATTATTTATAATAATGACAAATTAGAAAGAACCTCAATGTCCAACAATAGAGGAATTATTGCAAAACTATGTAATGTCAAATTATGCAACAATTACAGGTAGTAATTTCAATCTATTTAAAGATATGAAAATTATTTGTTGGACAATCTCTTTTTTTTTTTTACTTTAGCAATCCATAGCCTGTCATTCTAAGGAGACCCCCACTAGATATTTCTATTGCCTGGAACATTTGAAATCCAGTTACAGTTGTGGTTTGAATGGAAACTTTAAAAATAATGAAGTAAATAAGCCTATTATAATATTGGCTATAACATCTTAATATAAATACAATCCTTCGAAGTTACTGATACTATATTGAAAGTAGAATTCCCTTAACAGAACCATGCAATTTACTTTTATTATACAAGGTTTCTTCCTTAATTTTTACTAACTTCTATTGCGAATATTAGAGCTTCCATTGGCAGGACCTTTCAGAGTCAAAAGCTTTTTATTTTTTTCAATGAAGAACATACTGTGGAGACCGTTCTGAAAGTTGTCCCCATGTATAGAAACCATTTATTTTTCTTGGAGCTACAGTATATAATAAAATATCTTCAGCAGTAAAAACCCTGGTACAGAAGGTGTAGCTATGTTAATATGGCCTCTTAAATAGAATATGTACCTAAAGATTTGGAGATAATTTTTTAAATCTATTTTTATTGATTTCAGAGAGGAAGGGAGAAGGAGAGTGAGACAGAAACATCAATTATGAGAAAGAATCACTGATAGGCTGCCTCCTGCATGCCCAAGCAGCACACCAGGGATCAAGCAGGCAACCTGGGCATGTGCCCTGGCCTGGAATCGAACTGTGACCTCCAGGTTCATAGGTCAATGCTCAACTGCTGAGCCACATAGGCTGGGCAGAAGATAATTTTTTAAAAGATATCAAACTATGAGCAATTCAGCTTAATAGCTTTGTGAGGGGTTTAGTACTGAGTTTAGCAAAAAGAAGGTAGGGCAAGGGGTGGAGGGGACCCCTGAATTAAATATCTCAGATCTGCAATTCGGACTTTGGAATTATCTCACCACTCACGAACCCATAATAATAATTGGTCTAAAAGTTGTTCCTTTCTTCTGAAATACAATAAAAGACAAATAGTTTTTTCTTTATTTTAATCAATATGGGTAAATGACACAATATTATTGTTCCAAGAGCATTGTTCTGAGAGGAACACCAGATTGCCTCTAAATTGTATTCTCCCCTTATGCTTAATTTGTCACTACTCTTTTCATTTGGTATTTCCATGCCATATTGAAAAAATCAGGGAGTAGTACAGGACTGCTGCAAGAATCATCCTAGAACACATAAACACTATCTTGATCATTACTGTGGCCTTTACTGATCATTTTTTATTTGGCAGGCAATCAAGGTCTCTGTGAAAGCTAAAATTACTCCTCCTATGGTTTCCTACTTTATTCATAAGAACAGTATACACATAGTTGTCTAGTTTTATACATGTTTAAAGATCTTTCCTTTGACCTATATGGTAGGTGGGAAAAGTATAGTAGATATAGACCATTAACATGTAGGCTAATTCAAACTTTGCTTAAAGAAGTAACACTATTTTGAGATACAACCTAAGGACTCGCCTAGGACTCTAATAAGAAAAAAAAGTTAATCTCATATTTGCTATATGATCTTACATTACTGAACCATTCTGAGTCTTACTTTCCTTACCTTCTTAATGGGCACTACTGACCCAGAAAATGAATAACCAATAATGCCAATGATTGGTGACATTTTCAAAATATCAAAAATGTTTTTTTTTTTTTTGCCTGTACTATTTCACCAAGTAGACAATAGAGATTATTTTACAAATCCATTCAATAATTCAGTATTACTTAAGAAGCATTTGAAAATGCACTTGAATTTTTGGAACAAACAACATGAATGTAACATTAGCAGTATAAGAAAACAATGTATTTTAAAAATTCAGCATTTTTTCTCTGTGAAAATCTCTATAGAGGGTTATAAAGTGAAAATTAACAGTTTCAATAAGTCATTTAGAGAAAACAAGTCAAGAAGGAATGTATTCTCACCTTGCAACCAGACAACCACTGTTTTCAATTCTGGTTCTATTAGATACAAATTTTTACGTACTTCAGAAAATCGCTTTACCTTTTAAACCTTAATTTAAGTTAGTTTGACCCTCTGTAAAAATGAAGCTATTTGTATCTCAGCATTCTCATAAAGATTAACATAAAATTTAAAAGAACATCCAAGACATTAACTTGACTCTTTACAGATCCTAAACAAATGTTATTTTCAATTCTTCAATCCAGGAGAAATAAGACAAATTGGTATATTCTCTTATCCATATATAATTCTCATGCCTGTGGCTTTATGTCCTTATTTTGATTAATATTTATGGAAGTATTCTTGAAGAGTAAAATAAATCACATATCCCTAACATTTATCGGACCAACAAAGCCCAAAATTCTTATTTAATGAAGGCACACAGATCTTATTAGACAATAGTTTTCCATTCTATTTTTAAAGCACATTTATTTCAAATACTAGATTATTGTGTAACAGGTTTTTAAAGATTAAAAAATTCAAAAGAATATTACATAAAAACCAAACTAATTACAACATAATCATGTCTAAAATCTTACCTTGTCTATGTAAGCATTCCTGGGTATTACCAATTCCTCACTCTCACAGAATGACAAAGAAAGCTCCCATATGTTCTGGTGATGGTCTCTTAGTGATATCTTAATGTTGTCATGTATTCCCAGAAGGTTGTATATCATTAGATTATAATCATTCTAAGTTAATTTAAAGATTCTGCCTCAATATTATTTGTACCAAATTTTTACTAAGTTTTATATATTTTTATGTTAGGTGGAATAGTTGGGAAACTGTTGCACTCAGTTGTGCTACTAGTGAAAATATATTAAGAAAATAAACATTCTACTATACTTTAATCATATGTTTTATTTATAATATTAACAATATAGTAACACATTTTTAGTTTTGTTCAACAAATATTAAGGAGTAACTGTTATGTGTGGTTTTTTTTTAATATTGAAAAACCAATGGATATGATCATTTCCATTATGGAAAAGAACAGTTCATGGATAAGACAGATGGTAGACAAATAAATATATAAAATATCAAGGGAAGATACAGGAAGTTCTATGAAGAAGAACAGATTATTTTGAGAAAAGAAAAAGAGAACATAATTGATATTAGAGGGTTTAAGGAAAACATCTGTGATGAAGTGACCATGAGCTTTGAACAGCCTTGAGCAACTAGAAGACAAGGAGGGCTTGAACAGAGGTGCCAGGGAGTCTGCAGTGTGGTGATGGATGGTGAGACAAGAGTGAATGCGCGATTAGATCTGCACGTAGTATTCAGGAATTCAGCTTTTAGTCTACAGGTAACAGAAAGCTTGATGTTTTAATCAGGTGAGTGACATTTATCACTTTAAAATTTATTCAGAACAAATGTATCCCTCACAAAAATGGATAGATTTTATCCAATTAGAAGTAAAGAGGCTTTCTGAAAGTCAACATATATGTTTTCACGGATTTTCTTTATAAAACCATATTTTTTCCTTAATAAGGGTTAATATAAAGACCAGATCCATATGGGGCTAGTAATTTTCTTACAATCCTGACACTAGTGCAGTTCATTTATTTTCTCCATCGTATTTAGAATTTTGAAATAATGTGATTCTTTATTTCGATCTTTCTAACATAAACAAGATATATTAACTTCCAAATATCTAATCTAATAAAAAAGTAATATGCATATTAACCATCACTCTGAGACACCCAAGACATGCCCACCAGCCAATCAGAGTGGCTGTATGCAAATTAACCCAGCCAAGATGGCAGCCGGCAGCTACGGAGCTAGAACAAACAGGAGGCTTCCATTGCACCAGCAATGGAGTTGAAACTGCCTGTCTAGGCTTGCTGGGCCTCTGCTCAAGGCAACAATGTTTAAATTATAGAAGCCATGGAGCTGAAGCAAACAGGAAGCTTCATTGCCTGACTAGACCTCTGCTCAAGGCAACATAGTTTCAATTATAGAGGATAAATAAACCCCAGAAACCTGATTCTAGCCAGCCTCACTGGGACGTTGGGATTTTGAGTCAATGGGAGCTGTGGGCAAACTGAAAATGGCTCTCAGCCCCTCACCCAGGCTGGCCAGGCACACCAGCAGGTGGACATCCCCCGAGGGGTCCCAGACTGTGAGAGGACACAGGCTGGGCTGAGGGAGCCCCCTCCCCCCCCGACTGGGCCCCTAATCTATAATAATAAAAGCACAATATGCTAATTAGACCAGACGTCCTTCTGGATGACCTTCTGGACAAAGCCCAGGCTGCAAGGTAAGCCTGGGTTCCAGGTGCCAGAGAGAAGCCAGTACTGGCAGCCAGGCAGCCAGGGGAAGGAAGGTCTACTTTTGCACGAATTTCATGCATCAGGCCTCTAGTGCACTATATGAGGCATTTTTCCTTTTAATCTCTCAATACTTAAAAACATCTACTTGAAAATATTCATGTCTAGAAAGTGCCCTACCCCCCCTCAAAAAAATCCTCCCACCCCATAATAAAAAGATTAGTTTGATTTTAAATTATACTGAAAAATCTTTTAAAGTATAACTATTATAAATGAGAGGCCCAGTGCACAAAAATTTGTGCACTCAGTGTGTCCCTCAGCCTGGCCTGTGCCCTCTCACAGTCTGGGACCCCTCAGGGGATGTCCACATGCTGGTGTGCCTGGCCAGCCTGTGTGAGGGGCTAATGGCTGTTTGCAGGTTTGCCAAGCCCCCCAGTGGGGACCCTCACCCCATGGGGGTGTGGCCAGTCTGGGTGAGGGGCTGAGGGCCATTTTCAGGCTGCCCACAGCCCCTTCAGAGTTCGGATCCCCACTGGGGTGCCTGGCTAGAAGCAGGTATCTGGGATTTATTTAACTTCTATAATTGAAACTTTGTTGCCTTGGTCCCCCACCCAAAGCCTGGGTTGCCCCTGGCAACCCAGCCTGGCAGGTGTCTGGGGTTTATCTTCTATAATTGAAACTTTGTAGCCTTGAATAGAACTCAGGGCCCAAAAGGCCCTGGCTTCCTCCATTGCCCGGAGCAACTCCAGCTCCATGGCTGCCGCCATCTTAGTTGAGTTAATTTGCATATTTGCTCCTGATTGGTTGATGGGTGTGGCTTGTGGGTGTGGTTTGTGGGTGTAACATGGTAATTTGCATATTACTCTTTTATTAGATTAGATAGTAAACAAATAAAGAATAATAATTTCAATATGCCTTGTCAGCTGCTAATTACATCAGAAAAATACAAATGGGGCAAATATTTATTGCACTGTAAATGACATGTGTTCTTTAATTTAGAATTGTATTAGCCAATTAAATTCACAGCTAGACTATTGCATAATTATTTCTATGTATTTTTGTTCTGTCAGTAACCCCAAATAAAGAAACACATAGATTGCAAATTATGTTGGAAGAATAAAATATGATCACCTTTGGGGGGAATAATCTAGACATAGAGGTAAAATTTTAAACAATGCAAACATTTTAGGAATCTGATAAATCTCTGTTCAACTCAATTGCCTTCCTGAGAAGAGATCAGCCTTTACTGTTACAATTTCTTTGCACAAGAATGAGTTACTCTCTGGACCAAAAATTAATTTGCACCTCAAGAAATGTAGGTGAAGTGTTATCCATCTTCCAGGTAAGAATTTGCTTTAAAATAGAATAAAAGTGTTAGCTTACCTTAAAATTGAATTTATACCTTGATTCGGTGGGGTGTATAATAGGTAATAAGTTCATGCTATTATGTAATTTATGGTGTCTGGACAATTTTTCTATATTTCCTAAAGAATTCCCTCAACTATTTTTATAGAAATATGATAGACATCTGTAGGTGGAGTCAAGGCAGCACAAAAATAGCTATTTGGGAGGCCAAAAGGTAATTCAATAGCTTTATCTATTTATCTTCTCTACATTGGGTGTTTCTCAAACAACTGCAATAAATGAAACAATTAGAGAACAATCTCTAAGTACCGCCTTACAGGTGCTACCAAAAGGTCACAATTTATTACTGCAATAATGGGCTGCTGATTTTCAAGTGGAATGTTTGATTCAAAACAGTCTACTACCCCTTTTCTGTAATTATTGCAGGTCCTTGAGGTTTTGACATGGGCTTAATTTTGTGCTGAATTGAAGTAAAAAGTGTTCATCTAACTCAGTAGTTGAATCAAATGGCCAGCTGTGCAGCACAGAATACACTAACTGTTCTAAAAACAGTGACTATTAATGGGGGTGGGGGAGCATTGGCTTCATGCAAAGTATGTTGGAAGAATAAAATTAGGGAATATTAGAACACTGGGGCACATGAATCCACTTAGCCTACAAACCAAATAGTATTTCTTGCATTTGGGTAATAGCAATATCTATATCCACTTAATTCCCTTGAATAATTTCATTATGTTAATTAAGTTAGCTTATACTCACCTTGGGATATCTGAGGGTATGATCATTCATTTATTTAAGTTATACTAGGCACCTATTTTGTGTTCAAGGTGCCAGGGAAACAGTGACAACAATGTTAAAAAATTCAAATTCAGAGTTTAGAGCAATGGAAGAGTTGAAAACAGTGATCAAAATTGTACTGTTAAATTTTTTATTATGTTATATTCAGGCTTTGGACAGAAAGGAAAGGAAGGAAGGAAAAAATTGCATCATCATCATCATCATCATCATCATATTCTAAAGTAAAAGACATTTTAACAAGAAAATAATACAGAGGATGACTCAAGTGAGAATGAATGATGGGGCATTACAAATCCTACCTAGTGTGGCTTTATATTTATATGTAAAAGAATAATAATTTCACCATAGTTTCTTACCAGTGTATAGACCAACATTTGAAAAAATAATGATTAAGACACAGAAAAGAGTGACAAGTGATATTTTTAAGAGAGTGGTTTGAGGTCACACTGGCCAAACAATAATAGGATCCAGAAAGTGAGAGAAGATTTTCAACAGGAAATGAGTGAAGCTTTGGTTTGACGTTTGAGTATGAGTGAACTAAAAATAAAATGGTAGATTGTCGTCTAAGTGTGATATACAACGTATTGAGTACACAGAGGCACAGCAGCAGGATATGTTTGGGAAAGATAAATAGTTCTGTATAAATAAGATACAGGTTGCATGTATGGGACAGTTGAGAGAAATAATTTTGAGGTGGATGAAGCTGGAAACTCCTAGTGCTGAAGGCCTAGGACAATAAGGAGATTTTATACTCAAATTTATGGGATTCAGTGAAGGATTTTAAAGAAGAAAAAGATTATATAGGAAGTGGACATACCCAGGACGCACTATGATGGATGCTGTGACCTATTGCCCAAATCCCATCTTAAGAGGCCCACAGTAGTGGGTTTTCAGTCCCTTCAGGCATTGAGTGGGTTGAGCAGATTCACACATTTCATTTGGATAGAAAAGCCTGGACCTCTCATCAGAAATCAGGAAATATCTGAAGTATTATCTCATCTTCAGATCTCTCCAGCCCATGAGCTGCCTTCCTTTAAGATTGCATCACAGCTTCATCTCTCTCTCTCTTCTGGGCTATATGTTTCTATAGGATGTTCAGGGAAGAATAAACCAAATTTGTATGAGTGCAAAATCCTATCTAATAAAAGAGTAATATGTAAATTAGGTGTCACTCCATCACAAAGATGGCTGCCTCCTTGGCAGCACCCATAGCCACAAGATGGCAGTGCCCAGACTGGCTCAGCCCTGCCACTGAAGTGGTCAGGGCTGTTAGCCAGGAAGGTGGCAGGGGAGGCGGGGGTCCGAGAGGTGGAACAGGCAATGCAGGGGGCTGGGGGTCCTCTGCCCATGCCTGTAGCCTTGGTCAGAGGCTGTAGTGGGGCAGAGGTGGAGCCCGCAATCTGAGAGGCCTGGGGGTCCCCTGCCCAGGCCTGCAGCCTTGGACAGAGGCTGCCAGTGGAGCAAGGGCAGAGCCAGCAATGGAAGGGGGCAGGATCAAAGCCAGTGATCACAGAGGCCTGGGCTCTATGAAGCTGGCGATTGGAGGGGCTTGGGGTCTTCTGCCAAGGCCACACTCCTGATCTTCAAAACCATGTTTGATAATTAGGAAATGGCAAATGTAAATAGAAATGGAATATTTCCTAATGGTATTATAAAAGAGCTATGTTATCTGCTTTTCAATTTTCAAAGAAAATAGTTCACCTCCTAAAATAAGTGGACTTTTCACCTTAATCTAATTCAAAGATGCTAAAAATCACTTATTGGCTGCCTTTGTAAAAACCCAGTACTTAATATTCCAGAAACAGCACCTCTACTCATTTCAGATAATGAACTATGGCAATTGTATTGCATCAATGTAATGCATATTCATTATCACTGTTTTATTATCTCCAAAATAACAATGCTGTATCAAAATTATAAGTAGAATTACATGGAAATTTCCAGTAAAAGAGTAATTCTCACCTGTGAATAAGCTGTGTGAAATCTCTTTAAAGATATCTTAATTAATTTGGAATTTCTAATTCAAGATAAAAAGACCATTTTTATAAGAAATCAAATTCTTAATTTGGAATTTCATATATATATATATATATATATATATATATATATATATATAATTATTATTTACACCAATCATATAAGTTTTGTTGTTTTTTTTAGTTATTGGACTTCCACTTTGGTGGTACAGATTCTCCAGTAATCTCTTGGGGGAAATTATATGGGAAATTATTGTACACTTGAAGATGACTTTATTCCGCCATCACACTTGATTGAAAATTTGCTCATGCATAGGATTCTAGGCTGGAAATACTTTCAGAATTTTAAAGAAATTAGTCTACTGACTTTGATCTTATAAATGACTTACTTCTCCCCTCCTCCTTCCACCAATCTAGAATCTCCTAAAATTTTCCATTTATCCACAGTTCTCTGAAATGTCATGGTGATTTTTCCTTCTAACCCTTTTGATGGGTATTTTCCTGTATAAATTGGTCTGAGCTCTCAATGGGACCTTTAAATACAGAATCTACTATATTTCTGTTCTGAAAATTTTTGTGGTAATATTTATTTTATAATTTATTCTCTTCATATTCCTTCTTTCTGAATAGTCCTCTAAATTTTTAATCTATATTTACCGCCTCACCTTAATCTATATTTTACCTTCTCACCTTGACTTTTTTTTCTACTTTTATACTACTTTTTCATTTCCTACTTGTGGGTAGAATTCTTCAATTTTATCTACTTACTAGTGCAAATTTTTGTGCACTGGGGGGAGGGGGGGGAGGTCCTTCAGCCCGGCCTGTGCCCTCTCACAGTCTGGGACCCCTCGGGGGATGTCCACCTGCTGGCGTGCCTGACTAGTCTGGGTGAGGGCTGATGGCTGTTTGCAGGCTGGCCAAACCCCCCCAGTGGGGACCCTTACCCCATGGGGGTGTGGCTAGCCTAGGTGAGGGGCTGAGGGCCATTTTCAGGCTGCCCACAGTCCCTTCAGGTTCAGGTCCCTACTGGGGTTCCTGGGCAACCTTGGTGAGGGGCTGAGGGCTGTTTTCAGGCTTCCCACAGCTCCCATTGACACAAGGTCCAAGCGAGGCTGGCTGAAATCAGGTTTCTGGGGTTTATTTATCTTCTATAATTGAAACATTGTTGCCCTGAGCAGAGGCCCAGTCAGCCTAGGCAGGCAGTTGCAATGGAAGCCTCCTGTTTGCTCTAGCTCCGTGGCTGCCGGTTGCCATCTTGGCTGGGTTAATTTGCATACAGCCACTCTGATTGGCTGGCGGGCATGGCTTAGGTGTCTTGGAGTGATGGTTAATGTGCATATTACTCTTTTATTAGATTAGATATTCTGCAGGTTTCTTTTTAATATTTCTATAGCTCCAAACACATAACATGATTTAACGTCCATAACACTCAGTTAACTGATTACTATTAAATTCTGAAAACTTATACCACTTTTTCGCATATTCCATTTTTTGGTGTAATGATTTTTTCAGTCAATATTACACTAAATTACAATAAATACAAGTAGTTTATTCAGACAGTTCAATTTCCGATAAGGTGCAGTCTTCATTCTGATATGTGCCTGTCATCTCTTGAGGCTTCATGACTTAGTGATCAGAGATACAACCAAGTAAGGAAGCTAATAGTTCAGAGAGGCTGCAGAACTAAGAAGGGACTGAGGTAGGTAGACAAACCAGAGTAAAGCAGTTTATCTGAGTGGAAGACACATAGCAGGAGAGGAAGACTTCCTTATTTTTAAATCTTATGGCAGTCTTTTCAAGGATGACAAGGCCCAAGGCATAGATGACACTGCTACTCTAGTATGTATGGAAATCATTGATATCAATTACTTTCACATATTTTATTATAGAGTAGTGATTGTCATGTAGGATAATAAAAATGGGAGTGAATAGGCAATCCTTGAGTTCAGTACTTAAATCATAGGTATATTGTTACAGCCCCAAGACTGACTGGTAGAAGGAAGAGGATTTGTTGAATCTGAGTATAAAACTAGAGATCAAAACTCAACCACTTAAAATTATTTCCTGAAGCCCCAGCTGTGTGATAGCCATAAGGCTGGGCCAGAGTGAGGTGAGTAAAGCATGTTTCCTGATCTTGAAGCATTACACTGACATCTTTTCTTTCCCTCTACTTGGTAAGACACCAAGTTGTGACTTCTATTTGTAACTGAGAGGTGCATGCTGGAAAGTGCTGTCATCTAGAGAAAACAAATTCAAATGATAAAAGTATCAGTAATTCTACTGATAGTTATATACCCACTTTGGCAAAATGTTTCGTAAGATTATTGAAATTTAACATGGATTTATCCCATGACATATCCTTTCTCTTCCAATTAAAATGGGTGCCTATGTTCACTAAAAATCATACAGTTGTGTTCATAGCAGCTTTGCTCATAATAGCATCAACCTGGAATCAACCCAAATCTTCTATTTCCTTTCACTTTTACAGTTATTTCTGTCAGGATTTCACCCATCCTGTATTCTGTTACTCTCTAAATTAAAACATATATTAAGATAGAATTCTAAAACAAGTAAAACTGACATTTTTTTCTAAGTTATGTCAATAAATGGCTCTTTTATACTAATAAAAGCCTAGGTGGCCTTTGCACCCTTGCGTGATGCCCCCACATCATCACAAGATGGCCACCACAAGATGGCCACCCTGTTGTCACAAGATGGCTGCCACAAGATGGTCAGCGCAAGATGGTTGGCAGGGGAGGCCAGTTGGGGGTGAACAGACCAGCAGGGGAAGGCAGTTGGGGGCAAACAGGCAGGCAGGGGAGGGCAGTTTGTGGTGATCAGGCCAGCAGGGGAGGGCAGTTTGGGGAGGGCAGTTGGGGGTGATTTGGTCGACAGTGGAGTGGTTAGGGGGCAATCAGGCAGGCAGGCAAGTGGTTAGGAGCCAGCAGTCCCGGATATGAGAGGGATGCCCTAACCCAGCAGTCGGACATCCCTCTCACAATCCGGGACTGCTGGTTCCTAACCACTTGCCGGTTTAGGCCTTATTCTACAGTCAGACATCCCCCACGGGGTCCCAGATTGGAGAGGGTACAGTCTTGGCTGAGGGACATCCCCACCATGCAGAAAATTCATAGTATATTAACTAGTATAGTTAATAATACAACATGAAATGTAACTTCTAAATAAAATCTGCAGTTCTTTGAGAAATGTTTTAAATCTTTCTCGATGCTTTTCTGCATCACAGAAAAGTTAAACAAGTGTTGCCCTAGCTGGTTTGGCTCAGTGGAGAGAGCATCCATTTGCAGACTGAAGAGTCCCAGGTTCAATTCTGGTCAAGGGCATGTACCTTGGTTGTGGGCACATCCCCAGTAGAAAGTGTGCAAGAGGCAGCTGATGTTTCTCTCTCATTCATGTTTCTAACTCTCTATCCCTCTTCTTTCCTCTCTGTAAAAAAATCAATAAAATATATTTTTAGAAAAAGAAAAGAAAAGTTAAGCAAGTGTAAAGAGTAATCTAACATGCATAGAGAAGTAAGTGTACTCAAGTGACAGTGAATCAGGAAGTTGGGAAATGAGGCTGCCTTAGGAGGAAGTAGAGAAAACATCTGAAGGACAGTGAAAGTGGTCAGGACATTCATGTCACTCAATCAGGACATGCACCAAGCTGGATATATAAGGAGGACAGGATAAAAAATCGGGGGGCTCTTATGCCTCATCTATCTATGTTCCTAAGCACTAACCAGCTCCTATAGCTGAAAATCATCCTTGGATATGACAAAATATAGCAGATTCCACAAGATGGATTATATAAAAATGTCAAGTTGCGCAGATATGACTATTTTTGAAATCTGCTTTCTTCTAGAAAATTATGCATTATTTCTCCTCAATTTAATCTTTCACAAATGTAATAATTTTCCCTCATATTACTCTAGCACAGGTCCAAACTATCCATTGTCACTTTTCACCAGTAAGTCTGAATTCCAGCCATAATTATTTTTTTCCCTGTGCTTCATGTCTTATGGACCTCATTAAATATTTGTACAATAATATGTATTTAATATCCATTAACACTAAATCAGTATATTTTTTCTTCACTTAAGCCTTTTTTCTTCCTTCAAAAGAGAAGATATGTTCAATTATACAGAGAATGTCATTTAGAGCACAATATCAAGGAACAACTAGTGAGGGAAGAGGGGGATTCAAATAGTAACTCCCCTCTTTTAGTGGTGTCAGGCCCCATTTACACTGTCCCTCTGTGTATTAGAGATTTATCAGGTATCTATCCTATCTAATAAAAGAGTAATATGCAAATTGAACATCACAAGATGGCTTCCCCAATGTGGTCAAAGATGGCTGTCCCCTTGTGGTCAAAGATGGCCAACACAAGATGGCCAGCAAGGGAGGGCAGTTGGGAGGGACCCAGGCCTGC
Source organism: Murina feae (assembly GCA_004026665.1). Lineage (NCBI taxonomy): Eukaryota > Metazoa > Chordata > Mammalia > Chiroptera > Vespertilionidae > Murina > Murina feae. The sequence continues at coordinate 24,100 of PVJC01010873.1, read as the reverse complement.
AGGGGAGGGGAGTTGTGGGGGACCTGGCCTGCAGGGTAGGACCCCCTGGCAGGGGGAGGGCAGTTAGGGGCAATCAGGCTGGCACAGTAGTAGTTAGGCATTGATCATGCTGGCAGGGGAGTGGTTGGGGCAATCGGCAGGCGATAGGTCGGGAGCCAGCAGTCCTGGATTGTGAAAGGGATGTCTGACTGATCCCAATGGTGGGATCGGGCCTAAACAGGCAGTCAAACATCCCTCAAGGGGTCCCAGATTGGAAAGGGTTTAGGTTGGGCTGAGGGACACCACCCCCACCCTCCACTCTCACTTTGTGCATGAATTTCGTGCACCATGTCTCTAGTATATATATAAAAGCCTAAGCAACCATGGAACTAAGACAACAGAACAAAGGATTGAACAGGCTGTGTGGGGCAAGCAGGCCAACAGGGGGATTAGTGAGGGTCGACCAAACCACTGAGCAGCAATTAAGAGCCAGCAATCCAGGCTTGTGAGAGGGATTTTCCTTGGGATGGGGCTTAAACCGGCAGTTGGACATCCCCCAAGGGGTCCCGGATTAGAGAGGGTGCAGGCTGGGCTGAGGGGACCCCTCCTGCGCACAAATTTCATGCACCAGAACTCTAGTTGTCTAAATAAGATGGTGACATTCTCACATAGCAATTCCTCTTGTCAAGAAGTACTCTGGCATTTTTAAGAAACTTTTGCCAATATATGGTGATTAATTCTAGTTCAAAATGTGTTTTGCTGTAAAACAGAGGTGGTAGTTACAATTCATCAACGTATTGAAGCTGTACAATTATGATGTTTTGTGTAGAGATTCGGTACATAATCAAGACTACCATGAAGTGTAGGAGTATAACATATAATAAAAACACACTAAATACTTTTCCAGTGAATGGATGAATGTCTTCACATGCACGTGGTTTTTCATTGAACAACAAAAACAGTAACAATTCACTGTTGCGTGGGGCCGGGTTGTCCTATAATACTGGAATAAGGTGCTGAGTAAAAGGGGCAGAGTGTTTACCCTAATAGACAACTCATTCAGGAGGGATGAAACAGACAATAAACTAAATAAGATCAAAAGAATAATAGTTCTGAAATTAATTTTAAAATAACAAGGGAACTATTTTAAGTAGGACATTCAATTTAAGACATTTAGAAAGTTACAGTTTCATAGGAGCCTGAACGAATTGAGGGGAAAGGGGGAGCATACGTACAACTAGGGAAGAAAAATTCCAGGAAAGAAGTAATGTAAGGGGCTAGTGAACAGATAAGGGTAACAAGTGAGGTCAGAATCCCCTCATTTCTCTACAAAGCAAATGGCATACCTCAGAGCTAAATTTTTTCTAATAACACCTCATTTCAGTCAGCTTCACTGTATTGTCTAGGCTTTAGCCCCTCAAGAGGGACATGTGCTCATCTGTGTCTCTGTAGAAAGAGCATCTCCTCTCTACAGAGAGACCCTCATAGAGTCACTTATACCACTTTTGAAACCTCCCAGCTGTAAATCTTGCTCTTCCCTATGTGTAATTAATATCCTTTCACTCAGGGCAAAGGACAAACTAAAACAATATGAAAAGGACTTCCCTGACTCCTAACTCACAACCACAGAAGAGTTAATTAGAATTTTCATCTTCCCAAGTTGCATGATAACTTCAAGGTCAGCATGTTTGTGAGTTTATGGGTTACATAATTTTAATGAAAGAGAATGCTCCGAATCATAGATGGAGACATTGAAATAACACTGCTTGTTTAAATAGCATTCCTGTTTTTAAATAACTAATCATCTTATAAACACCCATGTTTGGCCAGCTATTGGAATTTTTAAAAATTTAGTTCACCAAGCATACTTTTAAACAGTTGAAGCTGTGTGTACATCTTGTATTTCTAAAGACCTTTGTACCCAATATGCTTTGTTGTTGTCTGTGGGAAACCTTTTGAAGTATAAGACGGACTCTAATGGGCTCCTGTAATCTGTTGTCTGTTGACTCAAATCCAAACCCACTGCTCTGCTCAGCATGTCTCTCCCATTTGATGTAATGCTGTTTATCATTATTCTTCGATATTAGTCTCTAGCTTTGTATACCCTCCCTGCACCTGAAATTATGCTTCTTTTCCTTTCTTTCCTTTTTTGTTTTTGAACACAGAGACAATGTCTTTGAGATTCTAACAGAAGCAGGGCCTGTTTCAAGGAAAGGTTGTTTTGCTGATGTTTAGATTAAGCCAAAAAAAAAAAAAAAAAAAAGCATGAAATGTTTAAATTCTATTTCCATTTATGAGAACATTACATGTCATACTCCTAGATTAAGTGCTTGATATCTTCCATTCCATTTGATAAAATATTGTATCCTATAATTAGTTAATTATTGTTTGCATCTTACTTAGATTATGATAAATTCTTAACATTTAATTATGTCCACTGAGACATTTATTAAGTTCTCATTTTTATATATCTTGTGTGTTTTTTTAAATAGTATACCTAAATGGTGCCCCCTAAACTTCTATTAGTTGATAAATGATTATATTTTAATATGGTTCAGATGGGAAATAAAAGATGTAAAGAATATTAACCCTACTATAATATTCTTACTCCTTTTGAGCAATAGTGAAGTTTCTTAAAATTCTTGGGGATAAAAATGTTCTCATAATAAAAAGTAGCATTTGGAAAATAAAATACCTTGCTGAAATTATCTGTGTTCAATAGTTTCCTATATATGTTCATAAATGCACAAAATTTGCCTTCAATAACCTCATTATACCCTAAATCAGTGTCTGGGAATGCCACACTGTACTTAAATCATGCTTTGAGCTTCCTTATCTCTTAAACCCTACCAGAATGTCGTTTTCCATCATTGTTTTTGGACATAAACTTTATTAGGCTTTGGAAGTTTCAAAGTTTGTTTTCCTGTTGTTCTGTGACCTTGAAAGCATATAGCAGCAATGTTCCCTTAAACCAGTTTCACCTCTAACTTCATTACACTGCTCTTCTGTACTAAGCCTGCATCTCAGTTCAATTTCAGTACTCAAATCCAGATCAGTATAAAGTATTAAGACCATGATGGAATTTACAACAAATGTGTCACAAATCTTTCAAAATGGATATGGATTAGGTAGTTTTGTTCAAATCAGAGTATCTCTAAATTATGTTTTAAAAAATATGAAGGATTTGGACTTCATAAAGAATAGTATTCAATTGCTTATATATTTCTCACTCCCCAGTAATGTCTGGCTATGCTTAAGTGTGCCAGATTAAGAACAGGCAAACAAAGCAGTCAATTTGATTCATGTAGGAGTACTACTGTGCATAATTCATCCCTTGAGTTAAATTTCTTATTTCCATAGTGCTTATCCGGGGAACTAGATTGGATTTTCTATTTGTTAGTTGACCAAAATTTGTTTTATTTTTTTCTCATATTACTGTACTATTATTTGCATTTTAGTTAAAGGATTATGTCTGTTCCACTAGCTACTGAATTTTTCCTCTTTTTTCTGATTGTTCCATATGATGACACCATTCTGCCTTTCAAATCTTATTCCCTGGTGTTCCAAATCTTATTTCCTGGTGCTCCTTATCCCCTACTGTGACTCCTTCCAAGAGACCACTGAAATATGAACAGTGAGATGGTTCCACAATGTTCATTAGGAGCTGTGATGTATCTTTTTTTTAAAAATTATGGTTATCCTGAACTTTAAGCCTGTCCAAACTGCCAAGAGCTCTTTCTCAAAAGGAGAGTATTGTCTATGGATCCCATTATCTGTGGATGATGGAAAGGCCTTGTTCCAAGATTCTAAATACCTGCACTGTAATTCATCTAATGGGCCCTGCCAGGGGCTCCAAAGAGCATTTCTGTCTGCCACTGATGTGCCAATAACCATGGGACCTGCTGGATCACATGGTCTAAGTGTCATGTTGTTTTCAGGATCGCCTAGACCTGTAGCAGAGTCTCCTAGTGTTCTGAGCCCCATTCACAACTAGCAGCTTTGGGATCACTTGGTCAATGGGCCAAAGTAACATATTGAAATAAGGAATATGTTTCCTCCAAAATCCAAAGATGCCCATTCAACATGGTGCCTCTTTCTTGGTCATAGGAGGAAGCAGAACTAACAACTTATTCTTCACATTGGAAGGGACATCTCAACATGTCCCTAGAAACCCTACTGAGTTAGGGGACCCTGAATTTTAGGCGGGTGGGTTTAGATAATTTCTCCCTTTCCTATTTTATAAGACAGAACCCAAGATATCACGTGCTTGGACTGTCATCAGGAAGCTCTGGGGAGAACCTGCACCGAAGCTCCTTTGCATGTTGCAGAATTCAGTTCCTCATGGCTGTGTTCTGAGACCACAATCCCCTCCAGCTGTCACCTGGGAGCTTCCTGTCACTAAAGGCTCCCTGAAACAGTGCAGTGAGTGCTTCTCAGGCTTCCAGTCTCTCTGACTTTTTGCTGCATAAATAATATGTACTGTGTAAGCTAAAGTTAAATTAATTGAAATAAGATCAATTTTTTAAAATGAGTCTTTAGGGCTTAAATAGCACTTTGGTGGTTAAAATAAATACTTAAAATAGTTCTATTTAAATTCATTTGTAGAATCACTACTTCAAGATAAAAAAAAAAACAGCACACTTATATTCAATCCTCTCTACTTCCTTCTCAAGGATTAGGATTCATTCTGTGTGGGAAGATCTTAGTGTTTTTACCACACGGTGAGTTTGAAACATTTTTTATGTCGATGTATTTCATCATGTAAAAGATTAAATCAAGATTCTGGTGACTTATCAAGAGTTATCACTGCCCTGACTGGTTTGGCTCAATGAATAGAGCATCAGCCTGCGGATGCAGGGGTCCCGGGTTCGATTCCAGTCAAGGGCATGTACCTTGGTTGCGGGCATGTCCCCAGTGGGGGAGGGTGTGCAGGAGGCAGCTGGTCGATGTTCCTCTCTCATTGATGTTTCTGACTATCTATCCCTCTCCCTTCCTCTCTGTAAAAAATCAATAAATTACAAAAAAAAGAGTTATTACCAATGTGTCAACAATGGTCATGCTTTCTTGTTCTTTTACCCTTTCTTCCTGTAACTGTGCTCCACATATTCATGTAGCCTACTAAATTCCTACCCAATAACCACATTTTTCATTCAAGTTCCACTCTAACATTTTAGAAGTAATGTACCCATCATGGGTGGCTCACACCATTTTTTTTTCCAGTGAGACAGAAGCACTGCATTGTTTTCAAGTGCTGGCAACTTTCCTATATCAACCCAAGTGCCACAGCTGGGTTTCTGATTCTGACCTCTAAAATTCAGTGTCCTGTGCTAAAATGCCTCTGATTTTTGTTGAATCTGGTCAGGTTTTTCCACCAATAGTATTGTCCCTTTATCATCAGCCCCTGTTGTGTATGCCATGCCACCAGTTGCTCCATCTGTCTCTTTGTGTGTGTTGCTTGCATCCTTTGTGGCTTAGTTTTATATCTACTCACTCAGCTGCATGTGAACCTTGGTACTTCCAGTCTGACAAAAGTGCACTGGGAATCTCCACTTTATTTTATTTTCATAATCTTGCTTTACATAAAATTAAAACCTTTTGCCTTTTTATACAGTTGCAATACCTACTGACAGCTTTGTAAATGAAATATTTAGAGGGTACAGTTGGTTCCAAGTGAGTATAGATCAGTACATACTATTGTGCCTTAAGCAGGGGACAGATATTTTGAATCTACTGCAGTGGATTACTAAGAGACCTTCATAAATTATTGCAAGCATTACTGAAATAAAGTACATGTATACACACTTTTATAATAATTAGCCATTTCTCAAAAACTACAACATATCTCTGAGGTCTAATCAATGCTTTTTTTTTTTCTGGGTAAAAGTTATTTAAAAGTGTATACACACACACACACACACACACACACACACACTAAGTGACCAGATTATTATGACCACCCTATCAGTACTTTGTTGGGCTACCTTTTGCCTTCAATACTGTGGCAATGCTTCTTGGCATTGACTCTACGAGATGTTGAAAGGTGATGCGAGGAATCTGACACCATGCCTGATGAATAGTACTGTCCAGTTCTGTGAGATTTGATGGTTGTGGAACCAGCTGCCTTGATGGCTCTTTTAACTTTGAACGACAAATGCTCAATTGGATTGAGATCTGGTGATTGTGGGGGCCACCTAAGCAAGGTAAACTCTCCCTCATGTTCTTGAAACCACTCTTGCACAATACGAGCACCATGGCATGGCACATTGTCTTGTTGGAAGAAGCCATCTCCATTGGGATACACCATCAACATGATAGGATGAACTTGATCAGCAATGATACTTAGGTATGTTGTGCTATTCAGACGTTGTTCTACACAAATTAAAGGGCTCAAATCATGCCAGGAAAACATGCCCCAAACTGTAACACTGCCTCCACCAGCTTGAAGTGTACTCATGTATGTGGGGTACATGCTTTCATGCTGTTTCCACCAAATTCTCACTCTGCCATCTGTATGATGCAACTGGAAACGTGATTCATCAGATCACATGACTTTTTTCCAATGCTCAACTGTCCAATCCTTGTGTTCCTGTGTGAATTGGAGACGTTTTATTTTGGTAACTGCAGACAGCAAAGGTGTTTGAACAAGCCTTTGGCTTCCATATCCCATATGGTGCAGTGTATGGCTAATTTGCCTACAAACATCAGATGGTCATAATAATATGTCCATTCAATGTATATATGTATGTGTGTGTGTGTGTGTGTGTATGGAGAGAGATCTTATATTGAATAATTTTTCAAATACTATGTTCAATATTTCATAAATATATTTTACTAAATAAAAAAAATTCATCACCTTATTGTTCAAAATAAAGAGAAAATACAAAGCATGCCTTACTTACTGGGGATGTTCATTTCCTTATTTTAAAAAAAAGGTAACATACAAAATTTTTCAGGCCGCATATCCAAGGGAACAGTCAACATTTCTTATATTTAAATGTTATTTAACTTGCAGTGCCATAGTAGCTTATTTTTAAAAAGCCTGGTGATTACTACTATAAAACACATGTGCTGTATTTATAATTTTTCTCATCAAACAGGGTTCAGTGAAAAGAAAAATAAAGAATCCAAATTATTTGATATCAAACAGTCTTTCTGATAAGCCTCATAGACCATCATATATTAAGATTTTTGATAAAATTATTCATTATAAAGTTTCAATATATCATGAAAACTGTAACCTATAAGCAGATTATCAAGTAAGAGATTACTGTTCTGGCCAGACTCAAAGAAGAGTTATCCTGAGGCAAGGCTCTTGACAAATATCAGTGATTCCTTCTCAAACATGTGTGTTTTCCAGTTATATGTGTAGTAAAACTGGTAGAACAATGAATCTTGTAGACAGAGCTATCTATCAGGAGGTTACGAGCCATTAGGACTACTGAGAACTATTTTAAATCATCTTAAAACATTTGAAAAGTCAACACAATTTCATAGAAGTATCTGTCCACCAATAAAATGATTTTTTTAAAATAAACAATACTATGAACAAATAATAGCTAACCATGCAGTCTTTAAATAAAGTGAAGATGATTTTTTATGGTGATACACTATGGCTTCAACAACTATTTTGAAATTATAAAATCAAGGTAGGAAACACTGTTAAGTATAATTCTTTTGTGCAGAAAATGAGTTTTGGTATGAAAATAAAAAGGGATAGATACACACACAGAGTGAATACACCCCACTATATGTAAAGAAAATTTCTTTTAATGAGTATGTATAATTTACAGAAAACATTTATTTTGTTGTTTTAAAAATATTAATGTTTCATAATAAAGTAGTATATTACTAGAGACCCAGTGCACAAAATTAGTGCATGGATGGGGAGTTATCACTCAGCCCAGCCTGCACCCTCTCCAATCTGGGACCCCTCGGGGAATGTCCAACTGGTGGTTTAGGTCCAATTTTGCAGGGGTCAGACCTAACTGGCAGTCAGACATCCCTCTCACAATCCAGCACTGGTGGCTCCTCAGCACTTGCCTGACTGATCACCCCTAACTGCCTTTGCCTGCTTGCCTGTCACCCCTAACCCCTTCTGCCTGCCAGCCTGATCGCTGCCTAACCACTCCCCTGTTGGCCTGATCGCCCCCAACTGCCCTCCCTTGCTGGCCTGATTACCCCCTAACTGCTTGCTCCCCTGTCAGCCTGATCACTCCTAACCACCTCTGCCTTGGCTCCCGCCACCATGGCTTTGTCCAGAAGGAAGTCAGACATCTGAAAGATGTCCAGTCAACCTGGTCTAGTTAGCATATTACCATTTATTAGTATAAAAGACTGTCAAATATATGCTAAGAGAGTTGTTCAGAAGGCAGGACATTTCTTAAACTGGGGTTGTGAGAATAAGTCTCACATAAAAGGGAAGAAGAAATACTCCAGATCTTAAAGAGTATATAAAATTCAGTGACAGAGTAAAATATCATGAGCAAAAGTTAGGTGCAAGACAAATATATGTAAAATATAAGATACTAGAGGCCCAGTGCACAAATTCGTGCATGGGTGGGGTCCCTCAGCCTGGCCACGATCAGGGCCAATTGGGGCTGCCTCGGCCAGTCCCAATGAGGATGATCAGGGCCATCCGGGGGGATTGACCATGGGAGGTTGGCTGGGGGAGCACACTGACTACCAGGGGGAAGCTCCTGCATTGAGCATCTGCCACCTGGTGGTCAGTGCACATCATAGTGACGGGTTGACTGGTCATTTCGTTGACTGTCGTAATGGTCACTTAGGCTTTTATATCTATATAAGATATGTTGGAGAATGTATGACAAAAAATTAAACTAGACCAGCAGTTTTGTATAAAGAAGTACTGGTTGAGTAGGTAGAAATATGTGAATTGAGACAAGTTTGCCAATGACATTTTTGTAGGCAAAAATAAAAACAAAACAAATCCAACTGAGGCATCAGGAATTAAAGTCCTTTCTCTAAGACTTCACATTTTGTAGCTCATGGAGAAACTAGCAATCAATTCAATATGGGTCAATCAAAGAAACCATATGGTATTCTTCAGGAGGTGAGGAGAGACTGAATGGCTTTTTAAAAAAATTATGTTTTTATTGATTTTAGAGAAAGAAAGGGAGAGGGAGAGATAGAAATATAGATGAGACAAGAAACCTTGATTGGCTGTCCTGCCATACCCTATTGAAGATTGAGTCCACAACCTGGGCATGTGTCCTGATCAGGAATAAAACCGGCAACCTCTTGTTGCATAGGAAATCGCTCAATATACTGAGCCACAGAGGTCAGGCAAGGCTGAATACCTTTTAATGGGAAAACCAATCAATCAAGGAGGCACTTTGGTGGGCACCTTTGTGGTGGAGTAGGGCATGGGTGAGAAGAGAGAGCAGGGTGACACATGGGGAGTGTAGTCAAGGCTAATGTCTAAGGAAGATAAAAGGAAGAAGAAAACTTAAGCTCTGGTTGCTTCCAAATCTAACCTATTCATAGGTTTCACTGGATACATTCCTCTCACAAATGTAAATCAATTTCAGTTTCTGACACATCATTAAATCCTTAAATGGACTAAGACCTGAGTTTCTAATAGCCATCTTACATTCTACTTAGAGTTGGCATACAGGTTTTGATATATCCCAGGACTTAGCACGCAAAGTGGCTGAAGGGCATGTAAGAAAGTTTAAGTGTGAAATTTAAATGCTAAGTTTAATTTATTCTGAAAAAACAACAAATAATTTGTTGTTTATAGCTAAAGAAAACCTGTCAATTCTCCAAACAACTGCACTATTTCTTGATCTGTATTATTTGTGTGTGAATGTGTATGTGTGATTGAATTAACTGTCCATTTTCAAGCTCTATTTTGCTATGGGTAAAGCAGATGTGAACAATTCATGAAGGGTTTTTACCAATTATAACCCAGTGCTTTGTTATCTCATTTGGAAGCCATATCTCCTTCACTCTTTGGGAACCAGACTGGGTTACAGAGAGAAAGACAGGGATAGGGAGATAGACATTGTGTGTGTGGTGACAGAGAGAGAGATTCTAATTATTATTCATTTTCATTGATTCAAATCACTCTCAAGTCTCTTTTCTGAGACACTTGCCTCCTAAATAATAAGACCGCTTGGAAATGTGAGGCACCAGAAGATATAAACATGCACTTTAAAAAGTTGTGCGACACCTGCAAGAAATGGTAATGAATCAAACCTTAATGCCTTACCCAGATTCTATATAATCTTAATGCAAATGATGTGAAAGGAAAATCGACATGTCACTTGGGGTAGTTTGTTAAATGGCAGGAAAACTCAGTCTGAAGGAAGTGTGTGCATTTTGTCTCATGACTTTCCAGTAAAATCATGATCGGCATGACTGTCTGAGCTGGTCTGAAAGTTAGGCAACCTTGTAAATCACAAATATTTAAAGATCTAGAGTAGATGTTTTTTCGATGATTGTTATTCAATGAGTCCTATAGCTGGAATGCTTTGGTTCTACCTCTATAGGATGGTAATCACTTTTAATTTGTTTCATAGAAATGAATTTTGAAATGATCTCAAACCTCGAGGATTTCTCTTCTTAAATCTACATAAACCTTAGATTGTTTCAGATGTAGAAATCCAGAGGGGCACCTTGGGATGGAAAGACACACATTGGCAGAACAAAGCCTCAGAGAGAAGTTAGACTATATCTGAGATGGAAGCCATCAGAACCTTGCCTGGGACTCCCCCTACTCCCTTCCACCCTCTTAGGTCTGCATTGGTCACAGTCACAATACAAAACACAGAGCAGCTGCTTAGCCCATGGCCATTTAACGAATGTGTGGCAGGCATTATAGATGTTGTTTTCAAAATTCCCTGTATCAAATAGTCACACATGACAAGTGTATCTAACTATAGCTTCCACTGCCATCAGACTGTCCAAAACTGAGGCAAGCCTAGTTAAAATATTAGCAAGTGTTAAAGGAGATAAAGACATGTCAATGCCTAAGTGAGTTTTTTAACCATCTTTTTGGAAATAGTGCAGATAAGTGCTCACTGTAAAAAAAGTGGGCAGTATTTTGAGGTGTTAAGGTGTCAGCCTGAGGAGGCGAATGGAACTTCAATAAATGGTCAGGTATTTCATTCTTAATTAAAGGGCTGCAGGTGACTGATCAGTATTTATATGCTGAATGGTCCACTTCCTCCCTAGGCTCTTCATTCTGTTCTTTCCCCTGTATTCACTGGCCACTGTATTGGTAGACAGTAGGCATTCTACTGGACAACTGGAAGCTCTGTCTGAACTGTCTCCTTTGCCCAGCATCACTCTGATGCAACGTAGTGCCTGGATCCTTGTGACTCAAAGTGTGTCCTGTGGACCAGCAGCACCACTAACTCCTGCTTCCTTGCTAGACATGCAGATTTTAAGGTTTCACCCCAGACCTACTGAATGCAAGTCTTCATTTTAACAAGATTCTTAGTTGGTGTAAGGAACATCAAATTTTGAGAAACACTTCTCCCAATTACCAAAAGATAACCTTTAAGAACATAAAATTCATAACTGATTAAAATTTAAAAATGCCCAACCACCCATTCCACACCACACTCAGCAAGAACCACTAACAAAGAGTCTGTGCTGAAGATAAGTCTCAGGCCCTCATGGTCGGTCTCATTTCCCAATCTTCACCCAAGGGTGAAATCTGCACCTGCAATAAATCAACTCATTTTCCTCCCTCAAACCAAGCTTGCATCAACTTCAACAATGTTTCATCAGTTTAATAGGTTATCTCCAGGCTGATAATTTCCAGCCAAATCATGCATCACAGATGTGTCCTAAACAGAAATTAATATTTAAAAACAGTTGTTCCAACCCAAGCCTGAGTCAACTCAGCCCATAATGTGTCAAGTCTTTATTCGCTCCCTGATCACTTGCTTCATCTCTCCACCTTCTTCCCTGTATTTCCGGGTTAACAAACCCGGGGCTTGATTTATCTGCACTATGACCTTCAGTAATTGATGTTTAATCACCTGTCATCCCCTAACATGGCCCTAATTGTCTGTCTGGATATTTATTTTCTTGCTTTGGGATCAGGATTACCTTCTTCTGGTGCAGTGGGCAGAGCTGACAAGCTAAGGCCCTCATGCTGTACTCTGCTCCTGTATCCTCCATGGCTAGATCTCAGACACGATATACTATTCATGTATAAGCAAGCCTTACAAGGGCTACCACCTTCCAGGGAGTTGTAAGTGATCCGATAGGAATAGAGGTTTTATCTCTGCTTCTATAATCTTGGCTCTGCCATTCCATGGGAGGTTTCTGCATGTAGAATATTTTGTGGATGCTCAGAAACCTCAATTATAGGTAAAGTAGACTGTATTCTTCATACAAAGACAAGGAGTGATTTTTGTCCAAGCACCACTGACTTTATTAAAGTTTGAATTGCAAAATTGTGCAAACCAAGATGTTTGCAAATGAGCAAGTGATATTCCTTAGTATTGCAATGATTAATGGATGAATCTAGGGTTGCAGAATAGGATTTAACTAAGAAGGACAGCTTTCTACATTCAGAGGAGCTGCTTCTAGACTATATAGCACCACAGTGAGAAAAAGGAAAAGGAAAAAGATGTACTTAGTTACTCACGATACCTTATTTCTATCAGTTGGAAAACAATATTAGTTTTCTATTACTGCTGTAACAAATTTCCAAACACTTAGCAGCTTAGAAGAACACAAATTTATGATTTTACAATTCTGCTTTTCACAAATCTATATGTAGAGCCTGTGGGCAGTTTTCACTATAGTGGGTTTTCAGAGCTAATGGTGAGGAGTCAGCCAGCAGAACTCTCAACTTCTGGGAGGTCAGGAAAGACTATTTCCAAGTTCATTAAGGTTGTTGGCAGAGTAAACTTCCTTGTAGCTATAGGACTGAGGTCCACATTTTCATCATGGCTCTCACCTTAACTCCTATAAGTTTCTCTCTGGGCTGGCATATGGACTGGTCCTTCTCAGCACCAACAATAGCATTAAATTCATGCTTGGACTCTGACATACTCTTCCCCTACATATCTCTTATACAAAATTTGTGCACTCGAGGGAAAGGGGGAGTTTGGCTAGCCAGAGAGAAACCACAGGAGGGCTCCAGGGCATGTCTGGCCCATCTCACTCAGTCCCGACCTGCTGGACCCCAGCAGCAAGCTAACCTACTGGTCTGAGCATCTGCCCCCTGGTGGTCAGTGCATGCTATAGGCAGCCACTGAGTGGCCTTAGCATATCAATAGCATATTATGCTTTGATTGGTTGAATGGCCGACCCTATGACCAGACACCTGTACACTTAGCATATTAGCCTTTTATTATATAGGATTTCTCTGACTATGCTCAGAGAAAGTTCTCTGCTTTTAAGGGTTCCTGTGAGTAGACAAGAGCCAACTGGGTAATGCAAGAAATCAGCCCTATCTTAAGGCCTGTAACCTTTGTTTCATCTGTGAAGTCCCTTTACCATGTAACATAACATATTTGCAGTTTAAAGGATTAGGTCATTGCATTTTCAGGATGTCACATAGTTCTTATATTGTTAGAGCAATAAAGCCTGAGGGCACCTACCAGAAAATCTGAAATAAATAAGCAATTATATTATATCTATTATGTCAAAGATACCTCCCTGCATATGGAACTCTGAGGCACTGCTGAACCATGAACAGCAGCTCTGACCTACAGGCAGTTCAACAAAGTCTTGGATATATACCAGAAACTAGGGGCCTCAGGTGTACTGTGAAAGCTCAGATTATGCAATCACCTTCCACACTCCCAAATTTTCTTGCCAAATTACACAACTAATTAATGTCAGAGAAAATATTTGCCTCCAAATATATATATGTATATATATTTGCCTCTTAAAATCCATATAAAATCTCACATTCTCCACGGAATCTTTGAATGCCCACCCTTTTCCCATTCCTATGTTGCTCCAGAAATAAAATCACTCTTTCCCTACAAATGCCATAAAATTATATATGTTATTCTTATGTCATGTTAGATAAAACAGATGGAGAGAGAATAAATGGGATATAGAAAGAAGAGAGAGAAATGAGATACATGATTTCCTATTAGGTTTTGAGACCATTGTGTCTTGGTCTTGAAACCCTATTTTGCATCTTGACTACTTAGCACCAAGCTTGATACACAGCAGAAGATAAAGAGGCTCAATAAGGACATGGATGAATATTTGAGTTCTTTTGGTTAATTGTTTCAGTGAGAAGCAAAGTATCAACTGGGGAATTTATAAAAAAATACTTTTAGCCCTAGCTGGTTTGGCTCAGTGAATAGAGCACTGGCTTGTGGACTGAAGGGTCCCAGGTTTGATTCCAGTCAAGGGCATGTACTTTGGTTGCAGGCACATCCCTGGTTGGGATGTGCATTGTGCAGGAAGTAGCTGATGGATGCTTCTCTCTCATCGATATTTCTAACTCTCTATCCCTTTCCCTTCCTCTCTGTAAAAAAATCAATGAAATATTAAAAAAATACTTTTAGTTGATGAATATTATTAACCCTTAGATGACTATAGTAGATAAGGAATCACCTATTCTTCTAAATTGCAGATAAATACATAGTGACAATCATCAGTAACTCTATGACTTTTCACCCAAATAGGGAAGTGCTGGGACCAGAATTTAAATTTGGGTCCATTAATTTGTTTTTCAACAATACTATCCTGCTTTTTTAACTTAAGGTGGAGAATATATTTTCAAACAGAAAGGCATTGTAGATAGATGAGCTAAGCCTTTTGAGTAATTTTAATCTATTTATGATGTTTTTCTAATATTTTTTTTCTTAAAATTAACATCCATACAGACAAGGGAGACAAGGAGGACTCTAGTGTGATAGCTCCAGGAAATTCCACCTGAAATATCATTGGTGGGTCTTTAGCTATTAGTGTATATGTTTCTAAAACTTGATGTAGAGTTTCATCAACTCTACAATGCATTAGATTCTGAGGAGGGAAATAAGAGCCTCAGAGGTGTATTACATTGTACTATGTTGTTTGTCAATTTTTTTTCAAATCACAAACCTTTTAAAACTTTGGAGTTGAAATATGGGCACCGTGTATGTAAAAAACAACAACAACTTTATTTGTATTTTCCTTACTTACTGCAAAGAATCTTTAAGGTTCCCGGAGTACTGAAAATCACAGCATAATAATATGTCTCTGTTGCTCAGTAAAGAATAAATTCTACCATTGACTAATTCAATCTTCCCAAGATATTATTAAATCAGTTTTTGCTGTTTAAAGAGTACTCTTAGAAAAAGTTTCTTCCCAAAATTTCAATTTATTGGTCATTATTTAAAACAAATGATTCTGTTAAAATAATATATCATAAAATTTTGATATTTTAGATACATTAGTTAACAATACTATGGAACATTATTTTTAGATGTGAATATCTGGGAAACAGCACATTGAATAACTCACATTCCCCATGGTCTTGATTCTTTGATAAAAGTAAGTAAATAATTTATGAAAGATTAGATGAGAACTCAAAAATTTCATATAAGATAGGATTTTAAGATATATTTATGCAGTTTAAGTTATTTAGTAATTCATAATTAAAAGTATTTCTACTATTAATACATTCAACAATTAATTAATTTTTATATATGGTTATCACTATTCAAAGTGTTAGAAATATAATAAAACAGAAAGACAGTCTCTTAGAAGTTCAAATTCTATGCAATAGAGAATTCAATGAACAAGCAAATAATTAAGCAGAATAATTAAATGATAGAAAAGAAACTCATAGGGTAAAAGTATACATAATATGTGGGAGGGAAGGTGGTCTGAGTTACTTCAGATAAGGTGATAAAGGCAGACTTCTCTCTGAAAAGGTGACAGTTGATGGAGGGAATGAAGAATAAGAAGTAAAGAAACTTGAGGGGAAAAGTTATCTTAATCAGAATTAGAAATAGAGGGTGAACTGTAAAAGGAAATTATATTTCTGAGTGTTTATCACCATTTCCCCAAGAATAGTCTAAGAAAATCTCTAAAGACTACACAGGAGCCCAGCCAGTGTTGCTCAGTGGTTGAGCATCAACCTAAGAACCAGGAGGTCAAGGTTTGATTTTTAGTTAGGGAAAATGCCTCCTGATCCCTGGTGTGGGGTATGCAGGAGCAGCTGATCAGTGATTCTCTCTTATGATTGATGTTTCCATCTCTCTCCCTCTCCATTCCTCTCTGAAATCAATAAAAAATATTTTTAAAAGACTACCACACACACACACACATCATCACTATCATCATCAACATCTTCATTCTCCTTATGGTGAATTTCAGATAAAGATTGATTTATTTAAGACTGTATAAAGTCCATCTCTACAGAATCATTCAAATGGCATTACTCCACCACACCATGGAGATGTTCTCTCCAAATATTTTAACAGTCATTTCCTCATCAGCTAAGTCCTAATTCACTAATTTATTTATTCTTCCCTACACTACTGCAACCATTCCCTAAAAGGAATTATTCTTTCCAGTATGTTTTACTCAAAGGTACTATCTACCAGTTTTTAGAATTAACTCTTAAAAATGGTAATCTGTTGACGTCATTTATTTTCTATAAAACATCTTGTCCCTCACAATAAATTCCAACTCCTTAAAAATCTTATATAATAAAAGGCTATTATGCAAATTGTCCCCTCAGGAGTTCAACTGGGAGACCTGGAGTTCAGTTGCTCACTATGACATGCACTGAACACCAGGGGGTGGCACAGAACATGGAGGATACCAGAGGCGGTGGCTGGGTGCTGAGGGAGCAAAGGAAGGAGGACGCAGGAGGTGGGGAGGCAGGGAACCTGACTGGCCCTGGTCACTGGCCAGGCCTAGGGACCCTACCCATGCATAAATTTCATGCACCAGGCCTTTAGTTTTACATAGGTGACTGTATGACCATATGGGACACACCTCACCCTGGCAGTTCTCACATGCAAGGAACTCTAGACATGTCTCACTCTTTTTTTAATTTTTAATTTTTATTTATATATTTTAAATTTCTTAAGTTATTACATATGTGTCCTTATCCCCACATTACCTGCATCCCTCCCACTCATGTCCTCACCCCTCTGTTGTCTGTGTCCATTGGTTAGGCCTATATGCTTGGTTGATCTCTTCCCCTTACCCCCACCCTCCCCTACTTTCCCTCTGAGGTTTGAAAGTCTGATAGATGCTTCTCTGTCTCTGGATCTGTTTTAATTTATCAGTTTATGTTGTTCATTATATTCCATAAATGAGTGTGATCATGTGATATTTATCTTTCTCTGACTGACTTACTTCACTTAGCATAATGCTCTCCAGGTCCATCCATTCTGTTGCAAATGGTAAGAACTTCTTTTTTACCACAGCATTGTATTCCACTGTGTAGATGTACCACAGTTTTTTAATCCACTCATCTACTGATGGGCACTTAGGCTATTTCCAAATCTTAGCTATGGTGAATTGTGCTGCTATGAACATAGGGATGCACATGTCCTTTCTAACTGGTGTTCCTAGTTTCTTGGGATATAGGCCTAGAAGTGGTATCACTGGGTCAAATGGAACTTCCATTTTTAGTTTTTTTGTTTGTTTGTTTGTTTGTTTTTATTACATAAAGTTTTACAAAGATTGGTACATATATCTCTTTTTTCCCCTGCCCTTCCGCCCGCCTCCTCTACCCCCCAGTGTTTTGTGTCCATTATTTATGCTTAAATGCATGCACCAAAAGTCCCTTGGCTGATCTGTTACCCCCCC
Source organism: Murina feae (assembly GCA_004026665.1). Lineage (NCBI taxonomy): Eukaryota > Metazoa > Chordata > Mammalia > Chiroptera > Vespertilionidae > Murina > Murina feae. Next base: position 6,361 of record PVJC01010873.1, on the reverse strand, counting down.
CCCCAATGTTCCTGTCCTTGTTGCTGTAATTAGACAGTCTGTTTGATGCATTTTTAGTTTTTTGAGGAAACTCCATACTGCTCTCCACAGTAGCTGCACCAGTCTGCATTCCCACCAGCAGTGACGAGGGTTCCTTTTTCTCCACATCCTTGCCAGCACTTGTTTATTGATTTGTTGATGATAGCCATTGACAGGTGTGAGATGGTACTGCATTGTCATTTTGATTTGCATCTTTCAGATGATTAGTGACTTTGAGCATGTTTTCATATATCTCTTGGCCTTTTTTCTGTCTTCTTTCAAAAAGTATCAATTTACATTCTATGTGTTTTGACAAACATAGAATGACGTGAATCCATGGTTATAGTATTGTACATAATATTTTCACTACCCTAGGAACTCTCTGTGCTCACCCATTCATCCTCCTCCTATTCCCCAAACACTAGTAAGCACTGATCTTTGACTGTCCCCCACAGTTTTTCTACAAAATCATAGAGTTGGGATCATACTGTATGTAGCCTTTTCAAATTGGTTTCTTTCACCTATGCATTTAAGTTTCTTCCATGTATTTCCATGGATACCTTATTTCTTTTTGGTGATGAATAATATCCCATTGTCTGGATGAATCACAAATTATTTATCCACTCACCTACTGAAGGACACCTTAGTTGCTTTCAAGTTTTGGCAATTATGAATAAAGCTGCTAAAGTATCTGTGTGCAGGTTTTTGTATGGACATATGTTTTAAGTACCTTTGCAGATGAGTAACCACAGACTTATTACTTAGCATTATGCATTCTAGGGAATAAGTGGAAGATCTGGGTTATAAATCATAGCTGTCTAATATTAAAACCTGTTCTTTAACCTTTTACTATCCCTGAAACTAAAACTCAGTTTGGAGATACTGTTACCAGCAAATGCTTTCTACTGGGTCTGTCTCTTTGACATCTAAAAGATTTGCCAAAGCCCTATTATTAAACTGCAACATTAAAAACTAAACTACAATTATCTGATTACGTAACTGTCTCTTTGAATGATATTTTGGATCATTGAGAGTAAGAGAAACATTCATTTACTTTCTTTGCACTCCTAGCACACAACAGAGTAACTTTCATGTATTAAGCAATCTATTTTTACATGAGCAACTGGCTGGATGAAGTTAGCACAAATTACCCTTCAGGATAAGTGATGAGTCTGTGTGTGTGTGTGTGTGTGTGTGTGTGATTTGAATATTTTAACAGAGATATCTTTCTGTAACAAAATGGTATTTTCTTAAAGTGATTATAAAATGTTAGTTATTGTGTAAAATATTTTGTTTATATTTAGTTTCATTACAACTATAAATAAATTGCCCCTAACAATCTCTAGAGATGCACAATGGATAACTATGTTCCATTATACCAAACTAGAGGCCTGGTGCATGATTTGTTGCACAGGTAGGATCCCACAGAGTGGCCTATGGGGATCCGGCTAAAACCCGCCGCTCCCCTCATCCCAGCCCCACTGCACCTGCCATGGGCTTGCGCCCATCAGTCCCAATAGGGAGAAGCTCGTGCCACTGCAGCAGTGCTCACCAGCCATGAACCCTGTGTCTGGCGCCCTCCCAAGAGGAGTGTCCTGTAGGGTTGGGCCAAAACTAGCTCTCCAACATACCTCGAGAGGTCCCGAATTGTGAGAGGCTGCAGGACAGGCCGAAGGACCCCAATGGTGCACAATTGGGGCTGGGGAGGGCCCACAGGAGGGCTCCAGGTTATGTCTGTCCCTGTCTCTCCCAGTCCCAATAGGCCGGACCCAGCAGCCAGCTAACCTACCAGTTGGAGCATCTTTCCCGTGGTATTCAGTGTACGTCATAGCAAGTGGTTGAGCCTCCTCAACATATCATTAGCATATTATGCTTTGATTGGCTGAACAGTTGACTGGTCACCATATATATATCTATTCTAATAAAAGAGTAATATGCAAATTGACCCTCACTCCAATACATCCACAAGCCATGCCCACCAACCAATCAGGAGCAGATATGCAAATTAACTCAACTAAGATGGTGGTGGCCACAGAGCTGGAGTTGCCTCAGGCAATGGAGGAAGCCAAGGTCCTATGGGCCCTGAGCTCTATCCAAGGCAACAAAATTTCAATTATAGAAGATAAACAAACCCCAGCCAGGTACCCCAGTAGGGACCCAAACCCTGAAGGGACTGTGAGCAGCACCTCACCTAGGCTGGCCAGGCACACCAGCAGGTGGACATCCCCCGAGGGGTCCCACACTGCAAGAGGGTGCAGGCCAGATTGAGAGACCCCCCCAATACACAAATTTTTGTGCACCGGGCCTCTAGTGTGTGTGTGTATGTATATATATATATATATATATATATATATATATATATATATATATTAAAAAAGAACACTAATACTCTTTTTACCTACTTTAGTTAATCCAAGTAATAATATTTTTATAACTTGACAGAATTATGAATGTTAATAAGCTTAAGAGGGGAAAATAGAAATAGAAACCTTTTATTCAATAATAGAAAACCTAATGATTTTATAAATAAGAAACACATTTTTTAGCACAGTTCCCCTAATTAGCTCAATCCCTCCTATGAATTGGTGCTCCAAAAATATTAACAGTTGTGTATTATTAGCTTTGTTGCACTGTATTTTTGTCTGTGGACTCTATTATCATCAGCAGCATTATTTCTTTACTCTGCCTAGTTGTAATGTACATAACATTCAATCCCTCCCTTCATGTACATATTGCATATTATGAAACAATTCCCTCAATTCTATGTGTCATTAAAAGTAAAGTGCAATAGCCTGGCTGGTGTGGCTTAGTGAATAAGCAATCAGCCTATGAACCAGGATGTCGTGGTTCAATTCCGTCAGGGCACGTTCATTGGTTGTGGGCTCAGTCCCTATTGGGGGGCATGCACTAGGCAGCCGATCAATGATTCTCTCTCATCATTGATGTTTCTATCTCTCTCGTCCTCCCTCTTTGAAATCAATAAAAAATATATTAAAAAACACAAAAATCCTAAAGTGTAATAATTCAATAATGTTAGTTTGCTTCCTTTATTTCTAACCTTCATTATGTAGAAAGAAAGTCATAACTTTTCATGTTGGTCAGTTACAAATGAATTTTTGCTGCTTAATTAATGTAATCATTCAAAAATACCAATACTATGGAACAATGGAAGTCCAAAGAAATATTATTTTAATACACACACCAAAGAAGTATAATATATTTATAATCAATATTTCACCTAAGATGTGGAAGATTTGGCATAGAAATAATGCTTTAAGTGAGGGTCACTGTCAAGGTCCTCAGATAAATCTGAGTTTTTCCTAATTAGTGTAAGTCAGCACAAGTTCTGACTTACTTTAAACCTTCTTTCCTTGCTAGTAATGTTATATTAATCAGAACAATACTATTGAAGAACTACTGCCTAATCTAATACAAAAAGTTCTTTTGAGCTTAACATACAAAATGTAAGATCATTGTGGATAATACCAAGATGCATTAATGCGTGAGTTTCACTGACAAACACTTTATGTTCTTTCATTGAGCAAATTGATATGGCAGTTATAATCTTCATTATCTTTGCACATCAGGCATATTGTCACTAAAAATATGCACTAAAATATTTTAAATGTTTATATAGCCAAAAGCTAGAAATAGAAAGTGTATTCTAAAAGTAGACAATTACATGCTGTATAGGAAATGGAATTAATGATTTAGCATTAAGCATAGCAGCATAAATCCATCTCAAGCAATAATCAAGAGGATCTAGGTGCAATGGTTAAAAATTGCATGGTTCCATCTATATAATAAAAGGCCAATATGCAAATCGACCAAATGGTAGAATGACCAGATGCTATGACATGCACTGACCACCAGGGGGCAGATGATCAATGCAGGAGCTGGCCCCTGGTGGTCAGTGTGCTCCCACAGGGGGAGCGCCACTCAGCCAGAAGCTGGGCTCATGGCTGGCAAGCACAATAGCGGTGGGAGGAACCTCTCCTGCCTCCGTGGCAGTGCTAAGGATGCCTGATTGCCAGGCAGAGCCCCCCCCATCCCCCCGCAACTGAGTGCATGAATTTTGTGCACTGGGCCTCATATATATATATATATATATATATATATATATATATATATATATATCCTAATCTTCAGTGTTGGAAGTAAGCATAATATTTACCTTTGAGCAGGTAGTGACTTCAGTGGAGTATGAGGCATATGGGCATGGGAATGTTGTTTCCTTTGACCTGAATGCTATTTACAGGGATATGTTCACTTTGTGAAAATGTATATAACTGTACATTTCTGATTTTTGAACATCTGTGCATATATGATATATTTTTAAATCTTTCTAAAGCATAATTAACACTAAGTGAAAGCATCTGAAATTTAATAACATTTTAAAAATACAAAAAAGTTATTACTAAGAGAAATGATGTACATTTATCTAATTATTAAACTCCTACATTTTTAGCTTTTTTAGAAATGCTTCGTTTATAAAAATGAATAAAAAGCATAACCCTAAAAAAAGTTTGCTAGCTCAACACTGTTTAGACCCCCCCAATATTACAATTTATTATTAATGTAGGATATAATACATATCATTATACCAAATGATAACTTCCTAATATCATGATACATATTTTATCCTATAATATAGGATATTTGACTAGAAATTTAAAACTGTATTTTAGTTCTTTTGTTTCATTGATTCTGAATGTGAAAACAACAATTATTTATTTCATAAATGCATGCTGAACTACAGAGGTATGTTATTCTCATGTTCCACTCAATTAACTTCTAGGGAGAATAAAGATTGACCTCATTCTAATTAGAAAATCATTTTTTTCATGCTGCACTAATTTTAATATTTTGTGAATTTGTATACTGTTTCTAATGAATTAGTCATAACTTCACTGACCTCCTTATCTTGATTTAATGTTTTTTTTTGTTTTTTTTTCAGTCCCTAAAATTTGCTTTTATTTATTTTCATTTTAGCAGGATGTTATTGTATGATAATGTTAAAATACAAAATAAAATTGTATTAAAAATGTAAAAAATCCCAAGAGACTAATTTAAATTTATGTATTTTCCAAAATGTTACTTTTTATAAATTATTTTAAAATATCTATGAGAATTTAGAGGCAACATACAATAATAATTTATAAATATCTAATAATTCAAAATTATTTAAATGAAGCTAAATTTGTCATAAATCTTTGGAAATTAAACACTGTTGTGTCACTTAATGTCCATAGAGTTTGCAACTGAATCAATAACAATCGCTCACTGTGAGCATGGTATGACTAATTCCCAAAGAGACAAAGTAAAACTAGTAAGTTTGTGATTGCACAAAAGTAATATGTTAATTGTTTAAACAATTATTACTTTTGTGCAATCGCAAACTTAGTTTTTTATTTTAATGCGTAGTACTTTTATAAGCTATAATTTATAAAAGTGATATTTTAAAGGTCTTACTTCTTAAAAATATTTGTAAGTATCTTGAATTTTGTTGAAATAATGCTTCTTTAAACATCTGATAGGTTTTGATTAAACTGATTTTACATCTATATATTTTGTGTTCAATAAGAAATAGCCAGATAATACCTCTGCCCTGATAAAACATATATATGTGAGATATTTTATATTATGAATATAAAATATGCTGGATAGACCAAGTAATCCTATATAATAAAAGCTTAATATGCAAATTGACCAAACCGCAGAACAACTGGTTGCTATGATGCACACTGACCACCAAGGGCAGACACTCAATGCAGGAGCTGCCCCCAGCCCACAGGCTTCAGGACAGCCAAGGCAGATGCCAGGGGGGCTTCCCTGACTGTCCTGCCTGTCACCCCACAGATCGTCCCAGATCGTCGGCCAGGCCTCGGAACCCTACCTGTGCACAAATTTTATGCACCAGGCCTGTAGTGTGTGTATGTGTGTGTGTATGTACATATATACACACACACATACATCAGAATGGTATTATCAAAGGTATACATTTTGTGGTTGAATTTCCAGAATGTTGCAGGTCCCCAAATACCTATCTTTACAGCAATTTCAAAGGATGGTATGTAAACAGTCTCAAAATATCACCCTCCACTTTAAGTAGGTACTCAGTTGAGTTAATATTGGTGACAACATATTTTCCAGTCCTATAGTTGTTATTTCAAAAGCAATAACTTTATTTAATACTAGGGGCCCGGTGCACAAAAATTTGTGCACTCGGGGGTCCCTCAGCCCAGCCTGTACTGGCACAACCTGCCACCCACACATCTCACCCCACCCATCCCACACACATCACCCGCCACCCCGCCAATCTCTCCCCACCCCGACACCACCC
>PVJC01010872.1:0-42709 GCA_004026665.1 Murina feae | reverse complement strand
CAGGCCGCACCCAGCCCTGGTCATGCTCAAAAAAGAGAACAACATGCAGGGGAGGGCAAGAGTCTGAGAGATCAACATAGAGGGGGTGCCTGCTCCAAGCCTCCACGGTGTGCCTGGGGGCAGGCCCCCGGCAGGTAGACACACACAGGAGGACTGCTCCGAGCCTCAGATGCGGCTGGGGGCAGGTCCCCAGTGGCCATACACACACATACACACACACACACACACAAAAGGCGCCTGGCAGACTAGGGCCATCATAGGACATCCACTGAGGGGTCCCAGACTGTGAGAGGGCACAGGCCGGGCTGAGGGACTCCCTCCACCCCGAGTGCACAAATTTTTGTGCACCGGGCCCCTAGTCTGAGATAAAAGACCTACCCCAACTCCACTGAGCTCTGTGGCCACAGCATATCACTTCCTTCTTTTTTAAAATGTAAGCCTGCCTGAGTTGGGTTTCTGACACTTCAAACCAAGAGACCTAAAAATGCACACAAACACTGGAAGCCTAACAGGAGCAAGAGTTTCAGTGAAAGGGTAGTGGGCAGTGTTTTGCTCCTGGCCTGACACACCCGCCAGCCCCTGAGAAGAGGAAAGGTCAACCCCACCAAATGGGGGTGCCACTGGCAGAGTCCAGCTCATCCAGAGAAAAGACCCCATCCTGGGCTGCATCTCATCCTTCCACCCACCCAACCTCCCAGTGAGACTCAATTTGAGCATGAAACTGCTTTCGATGAGGTTTCGCCTCCTCTGACTCCCACAATGCTTTCCAGGTCCCCAGAAGGTAATTTTTAGTGTAGATGCACCCAAAGAGGCCTAAATTAGGGTTCATCATCAGCCATGTTTCTTCCATTTATCCCAGACATCTGATCCCCAAGTCCTTCCTTCCAGCTCTGTGACCGCTGTCCCTGCCTGTGTGGACACTGGTCCTTTAACAAAGGGACAGCATTCATGATTGACTGCCACTCCTGGTGTTTCAGTAGCCGCCTTGATTTCTTGAGGCCTTTCCTGGCTGACTCTCTGCAGGCCCTCAGGGGCACATTGCAGGCTAAGGAGCCCCACGAAGCCAGGAGCTACTCAGTCCTCCTGCTGCCGACCCTCTGAGCACCAGGCACCATGTACAAGGGAACACGGAGATACCCATGTCTTTCAGGCACTTCCACAGGCACCTATCAGCAGGGTCTTGTTTACAGCCCTCAGAGTACATGATGACTGTTAAGGTTAGGGGCAGTCAGAAGACATCACACCTTTTTGAAGCGCATGCCATGTTGGGGGCTCCACCAGCGCGACCTGATCTATTTGAAATGTGTTTGGAAGGCCCAGTGCAGCACATCAGGGACCAGGAGTGGGCAAGGGCAGGGTCTACCCTGGACCCCTCAGCTCCTGCGTGCTGAACTCAGCACTGCCCACCCTAGGGGACAAGAGGTGCTGGCCAGTCCTCGCACTTGGGTGGCCCAGAGCACAGACCGTCCTGAAGCAGAGGCTGCAGGAAACAGTAACTGCGTTACTAGCGTGATAACCACTCTGGATACATGCATGTTAGTAATGAATTGGAAAGGAGAGGAGTCCTGTTTGGGCTGAGGGTGGAGCTGGGAGATAAGGAAACAGTTCATGGAGGAGGTTGAATCTGAGAATGAGGCCCACTCATTTATTTTAACTTCGTGTCTAAAAAAGAAAAAAAAAGATCAAACAAGTAACCAGTTCAAGAGAAACTGTCAGTCTGAGAAGTGACCGGATTCCTCATTGCTCAAGTGATCAGAGCCTTCCTGCCAGCCCGGCGCATTCTGTCCACTGGGCAGCAAGGTTAGTTGCACCTGCACCCCTCCCATACCAGCCCTGCTCTTCCGAGGGAAGGCACACACGTGGTGCTCGTGGTGGGCTGTCCTTCTTAGCCACCCTCCAGGGCACAAGCACCCCAGGCAGCGCCTGTCACCCTGCCTGTGTCTGCTGCTCCTTTTGCAGGGTTTAGCCTGGGCACTTTCTTTTGGGTTGGCTCAGACCCAGCCCGAAAGTCAGGGTTTCCAGAGATGAGACAGATCAGAGGCTGCTCTGCCCACAGCCCTCTGTGGTCTGGGCTGGAGCCTGGCGTTCCAGAGCACAATGGAACATGTGCGTGCTCCACCACCAAGCAGCTGTGATTCAGCCTGCCTCTTGTTCCATGTGGTATGACACACAGGGAGAGGTTGCCCAGCTGCAGGTCTTTGAGAAAACCTGCAGGAACCCTCGCGGGGGTTCTCAGAGCGTTAAACAAAGGAGGCTTATAACTATTGGAAACTCGGGTGGCAGGAAGCAGAAGAAACCACAGCACAGAGCCAGAGGAGCTGCTGGGAGAGGGGCTGTGCCAGGGAGAAATTCTCCTGTCCTGTGGCTGTGCCCTCCACCCACGGGGTCTTTTCTGGTCTCGCATCAGGCTGTCTTTCCTCATGTCACCTGCCTGGTCCATCTGCATGAGTGAGTTTGCAACTTCTAACTTGGCTTTAGAATGCATGGCTTAAAATCCCACCATAGTTATATTTACACAATGGAATACCGCTCAGCCATAAAAAGGAAGAAAATCTTGCCTTTTGCAACAGCATGGATGGACCTGGAGAACATTATGCTAAGTGAAATAAGCCAATCAGAGAATGACAAATACAATATGCTTTCGCTCACATGTGGAATCTAATGAACAAAATAACAAAGTAGAGACAGATTCACGGATATAGAACAGTCTGACAGCTGTCATAGGGGAGGGTTTGTGGGGGGTAGGTGAGAAGGGTGAAGCATTTAAGCAAAGAAAAAAAAAAGAAAGAACTATGGTCACAAACAATAGTATGGTGACTGCCAGAGGGAAGGGTTGTGTGGGGGGGGAGGGGGAGAGGAAATGGGCAGAGGTAGAAGAGGCAAACTGGGGATAAATGGTGAGGAAATGAGACTTGACTTGGGTGGTAAACATAATATACAGATGATGTATTGTAGAATCTGAAACCTGTATAATTTTATTCACCAATGTCACTCCAATCTTCTTATCTAATAAAAGAGTAATATGCAAATTAGGCATCACTCCATGACAAAGATGGCTTCCCCTATGGCCACACGATGGTGGCGCCCATAGCAACAATATGGAGGCACCCAGTCCAGCTCAGCCCCGCCACTGAAGTGGTCAGGCCTGTTAGCCAGGCAGGTGGCGGGGAAGGGTGGGGCCCCAAGGGGTGTAACAGGCAATCAGAGGGGGCTGGGGGTCCACTGCCCAGGACAGAGGCCTTCACCAGAGGCCTCAGGCATGGGCAAGGGCAGAGCCGGTGATCAGAAGAAGCAGGGGCAGAGCTGGTGATCGGAGGGGTATGAGGGTGCCCTACCCAGGCATAAGGCCTGGGCCAGAGGCCTCAGGCCTGGGCAGGGGCAAGGCTGGAGATCGCAAGGGCCCGGGCTCCGCAGAGCCAGCGATCCGAGGGGCAGGGACAGAGCCTGCGATCACAGGGGTCTGGGCACTGGTGGAGCTGGCAAAACAGGGGTCTGGGGGTCCCTTTCCCAGGCCTTCAGCCTTGGCCAGAGGCTGCCAGTGGGGCAAGGGCAGAGCCAGCGATGGCAGGGGGCAGGATCAGAGCTGGTGACTGCAGAGGCCTGGGCTCTGTGAAGCTGGCGATTGGAGGGGTTTGGGGGTCCCCTGCACAGGCCTGCATCCTCAGCCAGAGGTTACAGGCCTGGGCAGGGTTGGAGCTGGGATTGGAGGGGCAGGAATGGAGCCCATGATGCGAGTGAACTACAGAGAGAACACCTTTTCTTACCACTCACTGGCTAAGCTCCTTGTATGCCACTGGTAATATTCTTAGTAACTTGGGTAATAAGAATCCCTAAAGGTAATCTAGGGTTTTCCTACCACACTCCTGGAGAAAAAAAATGAAAATGAAAGTCCACTGCTAGAGGGCTAAGAAATGTCATATCCTGCCCTAGCTGGTTTGGCTCAGTGCATAATGCCTCAGCCTACTGACTGCAGGGTCTGGGTTCAATTCTGACCAAGGGCATGTACCTAGTTTGCAGGCTCCTCCCTGGCTGGGGCCCAGGTCAGGGCATATGCAGGAGGCAACCAATCAAAGTGTTCCTCTCATTTTGATGTTTCTCTCTGTTTTTCCCTTCTCTTTCACATTCTCTAAAAAATCAATGGAAACATATCTTCAGGTGAGTATAAAAAGAAAAGAAAGAAAGAAATTCATATCCTATGAAAGACACATCTTGAAAATGCCTAAAGAAAGTTGTCATTTTTTCATGGTGAAGGGACTAGAGTCCGTGTTGATGAAAACACCTTGGTGGCTGCGGTGACTGGCAGTGGCTGCAGCAGCGGGGTGATGAGCCTGGTGGCTTCCCCTGATTAGCCTGGTCGCCTCCCACAAAAGGAGGCCAGGCTGCAGCTTAGGCCCGCTCCCCAAGGGGATCAGGGAGCGGGCCTAAGCCATCAGTAGGACACCTCCTGAGGGCTCCCAATATGTGAGAGGGGGCAGGCTGGGCTGAAGAACATTGCCCCCCCCTCCCCCAGTGCACGAACTTCATGTACCGGGCCCCTAGTAATTTCAATAAAATAAAATAAAAAAATCCTACCATGATGGTGTTGGAACCCTGGGCTGACTCAAGATACCCACAATGGCATATGGATTATTTTATACTAAAATCACCTGAAAAGCAGCAGCAGTGTGAAGAGCTTTCTGACTGCTCTGTGCCCCTGAAAGCAGCAAATAAATCTGTGACAGATGCCCTCCACCTCCTGAAGGACTGAGAGACAACCTATCACAAAGTTATAAAACCCAGGGTCCTTGGGCAGAGGTTCCCATTCTACCCCACATCCACCCTCTCCCAAACACTGTCCCCTTCTCCCCCCGACACATGCCTGGAACACCATCTGAGGAGCCTCTAGACTAAAGACAAGAAACAAATTCTACATATCCTCAGTCTTGAGTTACTCAAGTGGTTCCCCAAGTAGCTTACCTCTTGGATGTGAATACTTTTGTGTGTGAGGGAGAGTCATTATTTACCTGCCATAAATGCCTATGAGGATTAATCTTGTCCTTGACCCAGCCTTCTGACCCAGTCTCCCTAGTCATTTGTGTCTCTAGTTTCTTGCATCCTCATTACTATAAAAAACTAGTAGGTTTTTCTCTTATACTTTTATTTTGGAAATTTCTTGTGTGTCCTCTATGGAGAAAGGCAGTGAAGAAGAAAGTGACTCGTATTGCCCTCTGAGATTAAAAAATTCCTATGGTGCTTATAGGTTTTAGAAACAGAAGTTAATTCAGTTGATTAGCCCAAAATAACCCATAAAGACCTATAATCACAGCCAATCCTACCTAGCCACCATCTCAAATACAAGCTATGGTCTCAACAGGGGCTAGATTACAGATATGGGAAAAATTAGTTCAGCTCCTTACCAGTAGAAGTTTGCATCTACAATTTTTCTTATAGGAGGTATGGAATATATTAGCAATAATCTTGAGGACAAGAAACCATTTCCTTTGGACCTGGCCAGGTAGTTCAGTTGGTTAGAGCATCATCCCAATATGCCAAAGTGCAGGTTTGATCCCCAATCAAGGTACATACAAAAAGCAACAAATGAATGCATGAATAAGTGAACGACAAATCAGTATTTTTCTGTCAAATCAACTTAAAAAATAATTTCTCAGATTTCATGTATAGATTGTCTTTAAGTATGGTAACTGTGGTAGAACGAAAATTCAATGCACAGCCTCGGTTCAGTGATGGATTGACATCTGTCATAAATAACAGTATGAATCAATTTATAGTCAGCACAGGATTGATTGAAGGTGATCTGGTCAGCATCAGGCTCAGACTCTCATTCCTGGTAACTTACAAGGAGCTCACTAATGTTTGCAATCCAATAGCCAGCAGAGTTGGCTCTAAACTCATCTATGCTACAGTGAAAAAATAAACTCTGAAATGCCCAGTTTTACTTAGTTGATGGAACTGTAACAGGCAAGCAGCAATGGGCCAAGAGCTAGCCTGGGACAGGCCTCAGGGCTCTGCAGTAAATAGTGCAGGCATTTCTGAGTGACTTGATGAGCTCGATTGCTCTGGGACAGAGACATACACTCACCAGGGCTCAAGTTCAAATGGGGCTCTTGTGATACGTGTGCAGGGGTTTTGGGAGTTGTGGGGGGAGATCAGAGACTCTTGGGAGTTGGGGGAGAGCCACAGTTTCCGTTCTCTGCTGTGCCACTTGTTATTTTTACTTAGAGCCTCTTTGATGTGATATGCATTAGCATCTCCTGCTCCCTCAAATCAATATTCTTTTTCATGTGGGGATTTTGAGTCATTTTTGTACTTCCTCTTTTAAAGTTCCATAAACCCCAATAAATAAGAATTCTGATTGTGTGCTCCTGGGCAGAGCAGACTTTTCTTCACCACTGATGCGAAAGCTGTTCATTTCTCTTTCTTGCTACCTGGTTCTTAGAATTGCCCTGTGTGGACTTCCTGACCCCTGCCTGTCAATTGTGTTCATGAAATATTTTCACTTTACCTCATTGAACAAAATATCTTTTGGAAGTACTCATATGTAGGGAGCAGCTCTAAAGTTAACCTTATAGCCCTCCCTAGTTCCTTCCTGGGTAGCTATGGGCTGTGGGAGGTGCAGCAAGTGCTGCCGAAGTGAAACTCACTAAAACATTGTAACTATGTTGATCACTACCTTGTTTTTCTGACTATAAAATAAAGCCTCAGCTTTCTGGCTGAATCCTTCTCTGTGGCCTCATCCAGGCACAGGAGATCCACCAAGGCCCAGCTATATTCTCTTTGTCTTTTCTTTAATCCTTCGCCCCCTCCTTTCCCATCCCCCCACCCCCGCCTCCAGACTTACTGAACCCTTGGCTGTGCTGGCACGGCACACTCACATACTTTCATCTAACAAACATATAGCAGGCATTCTTTCTATACCCATTAAACAGAGCATCTTCCAGAAAATAGCTGGACAATACACAGGTGGACATAAAGCTGATGATATATTGTACCAGGGGAGGTAAATTCCCTACGATTCATGCAGGGAAGAGCAAAGACAGGAAAACTCCACTAGAAGTGCATAATGGAATCAAAAGCCATGGACTCCATTGGTTCCATGGAGTTATCAGCTAAATTAGGCAACATGATATGGAAAGATACTAGTTTAGAGGAAAACACTGGGTGTAAAATTATTGGGAAAAGAAGGCAAGCCTAAGAGCTAAGCCAATGGGGTGAGGGAGCTCAGGTGGTTGGCGTGTCATCCCATACACCAAAAGGTTGTAGGCTCAATTCCCATTCTCCCTTCTTTTCCTGGACACTTAGCAGGGGTGCAGTGGTAGAGAGCAGAGAACTGTTTTTCTGTATAAGCCTTATAAAATGAATACCTGCCCTAACCGGTTTGGCTCAGTGGACAGAGTGTCAGCCTGCAGACTGAAGGGTCCCAGGTTTGATTCTGGTCAAGGGCATGTACCTTGGTTGCAGGCACATCCCCGGTACAGGGTGTGCAGGAGGCAGCTGATTGATGTTTCTTTTTCATTGATGTTTCTAACTCTCTATCCTTCTCCCTTCCTCTCTGTAAAAAAATCAATAAAATATATTTTAAAAAAATAAAATAAAATGAATTCCTCAAATTACATGTGTGTGTCACTTTTTAAAAAATTAAACTAAAAGATGTTTTGCTTTGTGTCTTCAAACCCTTAGGTTCTTCTTACTTCATACTGTTTTAATGCTTTATTCAACATGAGAAGTAGACTGAGGTGGACTAGCAAGAAGCAGCCATATACATGGGTGGGCAAAGTAGGTTTACAGTTGTTAATATCAAAAATGTGTGGAAAATAATACAATACTTAATAATATCAGAATTATGTTCTATGTACTCACAACTGTAAACCTACTTTTTGCCCACCCCTGTAAATATATATATAGCTTTGCTTCTTACCAGGAACAAATCAATTATTAACAGGAATTTTCACATTTTTCTCCTTATTTAGGTATAATCTCAGAGTGGAAAAATAAAACCAAGTTATAAAATGCTATGCTATAATTAGATGTGGAAAAATTAAGTGAGTAGTCGAAAAGATAGCCCCTAATAGGAGAAAAACATATACATGTACTCTGTCTATTAAATAAAAATTCAGTGCCTCCTTTTAATGTTTGAAAGGATGAAATTGTGACTGCTATGGCAATAAAATGTTCATGGGACAGTTCAGCTTGCAGTTAGCGGAAATGTGACCAATTATGGAACAAAATGCTGCTGAACTTGGTTTCTGAAGTGGCAAAAACCAATCTATGTTCAGAATAACAAATTTGTACATTCTCCTTCAAAGAACAGAGGAGGCAGCAATTAATAAAGACAAGTGTTCAGATTTATTTGGAAATTCACAGTTTCTAACGGCACTGCAGCTCCGTGGATGCACACTGAGCGTCGCCCTGTACAGGGCCAGGTGCTGCAGTGCTTGACTTCGCTCTGCCTCTGCTTCCCCTGCACCGCTCTTCAGTGGGTTTCTGTGCAATCAGACCCTTTTGCTCTGAATGGCTAATTGTACAGACTGAGGAAAAATGTCAATCACCTAAAACACACTGTTAACCTAAAGCAGCAACTTAAACAAAAAAGGCTTTAAATAAGTCACATTACAAACAATACCCAGAAAGGTATTAGACAAGCTTAAACAGTTACTACAAAAAGTGCTCAATAAGTTATAACTTAAGTCTGAGAACACAAAACGGTCAATCTCGCCCTTTCAAAAAGAAGCTTTCCACTTTCACCCTCTACTGTACAAATACAGTCTTTGCCAATTAAAGAAATACAAGGACAAAATGAAGACAGACACATGGACAGCATACATGTACACCTCTGCACATCTGTAGCCAATACAACGCCAACACCGAGAACTAGCAATCCCTGTGACTTGACCAATTTTGACAGGCTCAACAAACTCAATGGCTGGTTCTGTGCACATCCCTGGGTAGGGACTGTGTCACCTGGGACCTGGACTCACGGAGAAATGCTCACATTTTCTATTTGTAGTAAGGAATGTCTGCAGGACTAATGCATACTGTGAATGTTTAAAATGTAATGTAGCTACAAGAAAAAGTTTACCAGTGGTTACATATGTTAAAAAGGTGAATTTATAAAAAAAATTATTTGCAAATACCAGTCATTTGTAAGAAAAGATCTTGTAGTTTTGTTTTCTTCATTGAGTAACTACTGAAAACGAGTGTGAATAAATTAAATGAAAATAACACTTAACAGTATCACCATTTACCTAAAAACAGACTTAAAAATTCCAGCGAGTGCTTGTCTCAGGTGAGTTTGCTAAACAGAGGTCTACTTGGCAAGTCTGCAGGCTCTTCACACCGTCTGACCCACGTTAATGAGCTCCAGGAGCAGATCATTTTAAAGCCTTGTAGTGTTTGCAGCTTCAAAAAAACTAACAAAGAAATCAAATGACAGGAAAAGTCCCCCTCCTCTTCCAGTGCATTATAAATAGACAAAAGGCACATAAATATGGAAGGTGCAAGAAATAGGAACAAAGCTACAGGAAGAGGTTCAGGCTTCCATTCCTACTCCACCCAGGGAACTGGGCTTCCAAACTACTAGTAATTAATCTGTGGAAAAACATCTTTAGAAAATTTCCACCACTGTCCTTGTGGGAAGTCATTAGCCTTGCAGAACTGCAGGTCATTGACCAAGACCAAAAGACACAATCCCACCTACTTTTAAAAGGCAGAAACCATAATTTCTGAATACTTTTCCCATTATGATTTTCTCCCTCCCCTCAACCCTTCAAATACCACAGATTGTTCTTCAAAGAACAACAGAAAGTCTCCAGTATGAAAAGTTCGATTATTCTAGATGTGTCCCGAGACTGCTGTCACACCAAATGTCCCCACGGTGAGCTCTTTGTTTCCTTTGATGATGTCATGCAGGCTCGGCAATGACCCTGACTTAGTCTGTATCAGAGTCTTTATCAACTTCCCTTGTTCTTGGACTTTAGAGCGCCTTCGTTTTAAAGCCCTTTTCTCAGTTTTTGTCTTTTGGGACTGTCCATTGCACAGACTTGTGCAAGCTGAAATGCCACAAAAATAAGACTCTTCTGACTGTGACGAAGTTTCTGAGCTCCCTTCTGAGGGAGGACCCTTGTAAGAAGAGTGATACACTTCTCCTACGTGAGAAAAGTCTCTCTGGTTCGTGAAGGGCTTCCTTCCTTTTATGTCTCCGTTGGCTACAGGGTGTGATGGGTCTGCCGGCTTTATAGTCTCAATTTTTTCTGTTTTGTACTTGCAGCGTTTCTTCTATAACACAAGTAAAAGAAGGGGTAGGGATTAGACCTCCAATAGTTAGTTAGCTCCCTCATCAAACATCTAGAGAACTGAGCTAATGGAGAAGTGCCACCTCCTGGTGAAAAGTAACAATGGTCTATTTTGTAAATACCTTCATTACCTTCCTACTTAGTAAATGCCACTCAGTAAAAGCTCTCACTGCCATCTCTGAATACAGATATGGGGATGCTAACTCACATCTGAATACCTAGGATGCACCAGATATTATAGTAGCTGCTTTCATGTATATCATACTCACCAACCCTGATAGGTGAGGATTTTATCCCTGGTTTTGAGTCTCTGCCAACTCAGTACATAGTTAAGTAGCCAAGCTGTGACTGAATCCTAGGCTATTTGACTCTAAAACCCATAATCTTTCACATACAATCACCTCTAATCCAGCTGAGCACAACTTACTTGGAGAGGCAAAATGGAAAAAGCCCAGGCTTTAGAAACAAAAAAACCTAAGTCTATTCTGAGTTTTGCCACCTATTGATCACATAAAGACAAAACCGCTTATAAAATGAGGTTGTGCCCTGGCCAGGTGGCTCAGTTGGCTGGAGCATTATCCTGTACACCAAAATGTGGCAGGTTTGATTCCCAGTCAGGCACATACCTAGGTTGTGGGTTCCATTCTCAGCCAGGGCTCACATGTGAGGCAACTGATCGATGTTCCTCTCTCACACCAATGTTCCTCTCTCTCTGCCCCTCCCCCCCCCCTCTCGTTAATAATAATTTTAAAAAAGTATCCTCGGGTGAGGATTTAAAAAATAATAAATAACATTAAAAATGAGCCTGTTTGAGGATTACAAGACAGTACATACTCTGTGCCTGACATGCACTGGCCCTTTATCCATGATCATCAGCCAGGGATCAGCAAGCTTTCATACATAATGATCTTAGGCTTTCAGGTCACACATTTGTCTCCGGCATGTTTTTTACTTTAAAAACTGCTCCAGATTAATACGAAATATGCCACAAGCTAGATATGGCTTACTGATAGTAGTCTGCTGACAATGATTAATTTGTGACAAACATTAATTTGTATCATTACCATGACTGGAAAGGAAGAGTAATTTAAGTACCACTTAAAGGTTATATTAAATCTTTCAAACCTATTTCTTCATCTACTACCACATAGCCAATGAAGACACTTAAAAAGAAACAAAATATTACCTTTTTTTCCGGAGAGAACTTGAGGGGTTCTACAATGTACAAAGCATTTGGGTCTACTATAAATAAGAAAAAATAAAAAGTAGATGTAAAGCAGGTTAGGTTATTAAACACAATAAAATATTATATTATCCCTTAGGGATTTTTCCTAAAAAAAAAAAAAATTAACCATATATTTATGCATTTTAAATTAGTAAATCAAGAGCAACAAGCAAGGAGCAAGGTGGGAGATGGTTCCATTTTTATTTTGTGCTTGGTCCTCTTCCCGCAGTCTTTACCAGCTATCGTCCAATAGTTAGGCCCAGTCCTCCCCTCTTACCTGTTGAGAAAATAACATCACCAGTACACTAATACCAAACCTACAGATCATCTTTTTTCTTAAAAGACTAACTTCTACACTGTGCCACAAATGTGGGTCAACATTGTGCAACAAGCAGCTATGACCATGTATGAAAGTCAGAGGAACACATACACAAAACCAGATCTAAGACTTTTTTCTAATTGTTTATTACTATGATTTACTATAATCAAAACTATGAACTCCAAAACCTAAAAAGAGCTTGAACATGCAATTTAAATGACCAAAGGGTAATGAGTGATAACTCTGGCATGGTGAGTAAATTAGAAATATTACTTTTAGGTTTCTAAAATTTCATTACTTCAAGCACATTCAAGACAGCCCTATGCTACCCACATGGGCACAATAAACACATAAACACAAGAGGGGCTATGAGACTTTAGTCCCTTTGAGACAATTAAGAGTAAATGATCTGTGGTATGATGGTGGCAGAAGTTTGTAAGGAGAAAATTCATTATGAAACTTCAGGTGCCAGAAATTTATTAATAACATGATTCAACCAATTATATTTTTACATTATGTCCTAGAAATTTATTAAGAAAATCCTCAAATATATAAAAATATCTACCATTCCTCAGTCATTTCTATCAGTTTACTATTCTCACTCAAATTGTTTTTTCAAAAAAACATTATGTCTACTTTTGGAGTGGGTGTTAGTGTTATTCAGAACAACTTCTCCAATGAAAGCAACTATAAATATGATAGATATTTTAATCACTAAAAGCATTCAAAAGCTGCCAAGATAAGTGAGCAATCCCCAGACCAAAATCAAAGGAAAGGTAGGAATCCAGAAAGTCAAGTGGACCACAAAAGTCATTTTTGTCCAGAGAGCACATGCCAATGCAACAATATGCGGACTTGAGTTTTGGTGGCAGCATAAGGGAATATGTCAAAAATCAAACCCCAGGGCCAACTCAAAGCAGCAGTTTGTAACATCCCCTCTAACTCCCCAATGGTAAGGTGGGACTCCAAACGACTAGACCCTTGGAGAAAGAATGAATTCATAGTGACTGACTGTCCAAATCCCCATCACCTGGCGGTCCAACAAGACTCAAGCCATGAATGTAAAGTTTCCCTGAATGTAAAGCAAACACAAATTCTCCTATATATTAGCACTCAAACTGTCCCTATAAATAACTTTTCAAAGAGAAGGATTAGCACACAGATAACCATGCACACAAACCAAGAGAGCTCCTGAGCAAGAGCCTGCAAAGACAACTAGTGAATTGATTTTTAAAATTTTAAGATATTAGAGTGATCAAACATAGACTATGGTTACACTTACTACATATTTAAATAAAAAAACAAGCTTGAAAATACCTTCACAAAACATAAAACAAAAGGACCTAGAAGTTTAAAACATACTAAAAGAACTAGAAATGGAAAATAACTGATATTTAAAAGTCAATAGATGAATATAATAGTAGACTATAAACAGCCATGGCCTGGAAATCAGATCAGAAGAAATCATCCAAAATATAGCACCAAAAAAAAAAAAAAAAAAAAAGGCAGAAAGATGGGAGATAAGAGTTTAGGAGGCAAAGGGGATACAGAGAGAAGGACTAACACATTTAATTAAATGGAGATTCTAAAATAAGGCAGAGGTAGTATTGGGGAGTGAGGAGGTAGCTATCAATTACCCAGTATGATAAAAAGATATCAATTCAGAGATTCAAAAAGCCCAATAAATTTAAACAGGAATTTAAAAAAGATGTGCCTGTATTCACAGAAAATCCAAAATAATCTGGCATAAAGACAGACAAATAGACCAATGAAATTTTTTGAAAGCCCAGAAATAAACCCTCACACATATGGTTAAATAATCTTCAACAAAGGTGCCAAAGCCATGCACCAGGGAAAGGAAAGTCTCTTCAACAAATGGTTTGGGTAAACTGGATATCAATATGCAAAAAAACTGAAATTGGACCCTTACCTTACAACCTCACACCAGCTCAAAATGGATAAAGACCTAAACATATGACCTAAAACTATGACATTTCTAAAAGATATTGACAGTGGACTGGGCAGTAATTTACTGTTTTTATTGCTTTTTTTAGAGAGAGGAAATGAGAGGGGGAGAGAGAAACATTAACCAGCTGCCTCCTGCAGTGACCTCTCCGTACATAGGATGATACTCAACCAACTGAGCCATGCTGGCAAGGAAGACAGTGATTTCTTGAATATATGACATCTAAAGTACAGACAGCAAAACCAAAAATAGACAAATGAGACTATGTCAAACGTAAACCCTTTTGTCTATCAGAGACCAATCAAAACAGAGTCAAAAGTCAACTTATGCATAGCCAGCATGGCTCAGTGATTGAGCATCGATCTATGAACCAGGAGGTCATGGTTTGATTCCCGGCCAGCGCATGCCTGGGTTGCAGACTTGATCCCACTGTGGGATGTGCAAGAGGCAATAAATGATTCTCTCTCATCATAGATGTTTCTATCTCTCTCTCTCTCCCTCTTCCTTCCTCTCTGCAATCAATAAAAATATTTTTTACAAAAGAAAAAGGTCAACCTATGGCCCTGGCCAGGTGGCCCAGTTAGTTGGACATTGTCCTGTACTTGACAGGTTTGATTCCTAGTCAGGGCAGTAATTAGGTTGTTGGTTCAATCCCCAGTAGGGGCATGTATAGGAGGCCATTGATCAATGTTTCTCTCTTACATTGATGTTTCTCTTCCCACCCCCTTCTTCTCTTTCTAAAAAAATCAATAAAGACATATCCTCAGGTGAGAAAATTAAAAAATAAATTAAAAGGCAACCTAAGAAATGTATTTGCAAATCATATATCTGATAAGGGGTTACTATCCAGAATATAAAAAGAACTCCTACAATTAAACAACAACAAAAAAAACCAAATAGCCCAATATAAAAATGGGAAAAGGGTTTGAATATGATTTATAAATAGTCAACAAGCACGTGAAAAGATGCTCACCATTACTAATCATCAGAGAAGTGGAAATCTAAACCACAGTGAGTTATACTATCTCATACCCATTAAGACAGTTACTATTAAACAAACAAACAAAAAAACAGAAAACAAGTGTTGATGATATGAAGAAAACTGAAACCACTATACAGTGGTGGTAAGATTATAAAATGGAAAACAATACAAAGATTCCTTAAAAAGTAGAACTACCATATGATCCAGCAATCCCACTTTTGGGTATGTGTCCAGAAGAATTGAAAACAAGGTCTTTAAGAGATCTTTGCATACTCAAGTTCATACTGATAACATTCACAATAGCCAAGGAGTAGAAACAACCCAAATGTCTAATAACAGATGAATAAACAATATGTGGCATATATGTATAATGGAAATATTATTCCGTCTTAAAAATTAAGGAAATCCTGTCACATGCTATGACATGAATGAACCCTGAGGACATTGTGCCAAGTGAAATAAGTAAGGCACAGAAAGACAACTACTACATGATTCACGTACATAAGGTATCTAAAGTAAAGTTCAGAAAAACAGAAAACACAGTGGTGATTACCAGGGGGTCTGTGTAATGTAGAATTTTAGATTTACAAAATAAAAACGTTCTGGAGATATTTCAATTAAATTTTTCAGATGCAAATAGACATATCAGCCAAAATAAGAAAAAAAGATATAAAAAAAGGAGGAAGGAGAAAGAGAGTTACTTATCCTACGTAAACACACATGTAATGGGTTAAGTCTGTAAACCTTTGTGGTAATAGCAAACAAATAAAACTCAGGAATGATTACTTGAATAATATAATCAACTGAAATAGGCTTAGTTACTAAATCCTAAAGAAAGAGAGAAGCCAATGATTAAGAAAGCACTGCTAATTGAAATACATCATTAGTTTGGTTATTTTAATATTGCTATAAGGATAACTAATTAAAGCACTTATAAAAAGTACTAATATTGGAAAACAGCCACTCAGTACACATCTATTCACTGAAATTTAAGTATTCATTAAGTATTAGCCAATGAAAATAAAATGCTATTATAGACTCTCAGCTTTAAAAAAGAGAAAGACCAGATTTTTTTCAGAATTACCTCATAGTCCTAAACTAGAGGCAAAAGGAGTCCTACCTGTACAGGAAGAGGAAGCAGATAAGCACAGGATGCTATGGGAGCACATTCTGGTTTTCCATATCTGATGAACTGTCTCAAACATCCCTTTCTAAAAAGAAATACTTCTAAACAGGAGCAAGTACAAACAAAGCTACCAATGGCTCATTAAACTCAGCCCCTCCCACCCTCTGGGTTTTCAGAAACAGAGATAGATATAAGGTGTGAAAATGATAGGTAGCTTTTGACTATACCCATTATTTGTTGCAGATGGTCTCCAACACAACACTGATGATATATACTTACCCCGTAAGTAAGCTAGATTCACACACACACTCACACACATGTTACATATCCATAAACACCTACCTTCTTTGCCAGTTAACTGTAGAGACTTGGATCTGATGAGTGGAAATGAAGTTCTCCTTTTCAAATTCATATCATCATAGGAAGAAAAACACCTAACACATTAAGAAAAACCAACAGAGAACACAATGAGTATACACTACATGTAATTTACTCTGTAGTTGGGGCTAGATGGAAGCTATTGAGAGCTGTACATACCACATAAGAATAATCTCTAAGGTAACACTCCAGTTATTGCTAATACATGTAAAAAAATATTTAAGGATCATTCTCTAAGAAATGAACTCAATATTCATTTGCCCCAAATTCTCAAAAATATAAAAAGAATAGTAAAAAAAAAAAAAAGTAAAAAAAAAAAAGTGAAATATAATACTGACATTACCTTTTAGGGCTTGGATACTGATTACTTTTAGGAAGTCTTGAACTGTAATCTCCATCAAATTGAGAGGTGTTTCGACAGCGCTGCATACAAAGCATCAATCCCAAGACCACACAAAGAACCAAAGAAGTGATGAGATAGCTCTGCCGATCTGAAACCTGAGAGAAGGGAGAATAATAGCACTTTAAAAATCATACTAGGAAAATCATAGATTTAAAATTCAAATGACAAATCTAAACATTTTCTTAATGTGCTTCATAATCATAATGCAGGGTCTGCTCTTTGAAATGTACTGCCATGACAATGTTTTAATGTTTCTCCTTTTCCCCTCAATTCACTGAAATTTTCTAACCTATGGAAAAGTTTTAAAAGTAGTATGATGAACATACTTGTGCCTTTCACCAATTGTTAACATTCTGTCACATTTGTATTGTCTTTCCATTCTGTACTATTGCCTCCTTGAGAAGAAAAAAATCGTGTTCTTACCTGGTCTTTCCCATCTTATGAAACTGAACCACCAATTGCCTAGTTATCTAAACCAAAAAATGGGGATCACTGATTCCTCACCTCATACACCCAATCTTTAAAGCAAGGCTTATCTTTCTCTTCTTAAATATATCTTGAATTCAACAACTTCACTCTCTTCTCCATATCTAACATCTTAGTCCAAGCCAACATCCACCTCACCTGGCCACTGCCACAGCCTCCTAAGTTTCTTCCCTACTTCTGCTCTTGCTGTTCCCCAAGATAACTCTCCACAGAGCAATAAATGGGGACTTTCTCAAAGTGTCAATGAGATGAACCATGTCAGTTCTTTATGTAATACTTGCCACTGACTTGCAATGATTAGAATAATTTCAAATCTAAATTGCCTACAAAGGTCTACATGACTAGGCTCCTGCAATATCCTGAACTCACTTCTTTCATTCACTCAGCTCCAGTCACACCAACTTTCTTTGTGCACTTAAATTAGTTTCTAACCTAAGTTCTTTGCTCTAGTTCGTCTAGTAACAGGTTTGTTCTGACCCCAATCTCTGAATGCTAACTTCATGGAGTGCTCAGTTCTAATGCCACTTCCTCAGGTAAACCTCCTAACGTGACTCTGGCTACAACTGCAACCCTTATCACCACCACTCTCCAGACCCACATCTCACCATCCTCTATGCCACTGTCCTCCCCGTGTTTTCTGTAAGGCCAGTGACTATTCACTGCTGTGTGTCCCAACCCGGGACTGTAAAACTCATGCCTCACATGTACTGGTTGCTCAATAAATACTTACTACATCAATGAAATGTTTCCTTTATTATGTAACTCAAGCCTTTTTAAACTGAAAATGAAGTGTATGTTGCAACTATCAATGGTTTGCAAAAGGCCTAAAAGAATGATTTTATAACTAACTGTATTCTAGGTAAGACCAAAACTCTGAAAGCCATGTTTTCTAAAAGATTATGATGTTTCCAAAACTTTAAAATGCCACATTCTGATTTTCTCAAAAGTTCTCTATAAATGACAATTTTGTTTGGTGAAAGTTCTTAGATATCATGTTCTTTTTAAAAAAAATATATTTTTATTAATTTCAGAGAGGAAGGGAGGGGAGAGAGCGAGAGATAGAAACATTAATAATGAGAATCACCGATTGACTGTCTCTCACCTGCCTGTTACTGGGGATCAAGCCAGCAACCCAGGCATGTGCCCTGACAAGAATCGAACCCAGGACCCCTCTCAGTCCGCAGGCCAATGCTCTATCCACTGAGCCAAATCAGCTAATGCTGGATAACAAGCCTGCTTTTATGACAACCTCTACATATGTACTGTCTTAAAATACAATAATTACCTCCCGTTTCAATTCTGCTACTGTTGCTGTTAAGTTTGATACAAGCTGTGTCATGTTGATCAGCTGGGCCTGCAGCAACTGAATGGATTCAGTTTGCCGCTGATCCTGTCACGAAAGAGTAAGTATTATTTGTCTTTGCATTTTTCCTGTACATTATAAGTTCATGAAAAATAACCTGGAAAAACTATTAAGTTCCTCAGTGGAAGAAAAGTATTAATAAGGAAAGCTCCTTATTTATCCTAGGGAATAAATATTATAAACACTTTTTTTTTAAATTTAATTTAATTTTTCCCCATACCTTCTTCCATTTCCACTCATCCTCCGCACCCCACCGCCCTCACCCCGGCAATCACCACATTGCACTTCTGCATACACACACACACAAATCTTGAAATACAATATCAATAACGCTCAAGAAAATATTCCCTACAGGAAATGTTAATGCTAACAGCTACATAAACTTTCTAAATATGACATGAACAGGCTTAATCATACGCTATCAGAGGGAAAAGAAAAGCAACATTACTTACCCTTCTTACCAGCGAGAGTTTACAAAATAGAAATTATTATAAAAATAGTAAATAAATCATGAAGATGACTAACCTGCTCTTCTGCTATTCTTGAAGTATTCTGGAGTTTTATTATTGTTTTATTAAAAGCCTTTTGCATTTCTTCCATTTGTTTTCGGTACCTGTGAAGTAAGAACTGAGTTAAATTAGCTTTAATTTTTTATTAATTTATTACTGGAAAAACACTTCTAATTTCTGAGACAAATCCATTTTTCTAAAAATGACTTACTGAGGCCTATGCAATACAGGACCACTTTCATAGGTAAAATAAGAGATTGCTTGAGGTGTCTGCTAAAATCAGCATCAAGTCTATGTACCTCATGCTATATAAGATTTATCAGCTGCATATATGGTCAATTAATTTATGAGAAAGGAGCCAAGAATTTACAATGAAGAAAGGACAGTTATTTCTATAAATGGAGTTTGGAAAATCATACAGCCGCATGCAAAAAACTAAAGTTGGACCACTATCTTACACCATACATAAAAATTAACGCAAAATAAGTTAAAAACTTGAATGTAAGACGTGAAACCATAAAACTCCTAGAAGAAAACATAGGCAGTAAGCTCCCTAACACTGGTCTTCACAATGCTTTTAATTGGCACCAAAACACAGGCAACATAAGCAAAAATAAACAAGTGGGACTACATGAAACTAAAAAGCTTCTGCACAGCAAAGGAAACCATCAACAAAATGAGAAAGCAACCTATGGAATGGGAGGAAATATTTGCAAATCATATACCTGATAAGGGGTTAATATCCAAAATATATAAAGAACTTATATAACTCAATAGCAAAAAACAAACAAAAACCCACACAAAACAAACAAAAACCCTGACAATCTGACTTGAAAATGGCAGAGAATCTGAATAGACCTTCTTCCAAAGAAGTCATAGAGATGGCCACACGTACATGAAAAGGTGCTCAATATTCCTAATCATCAGGGAAATCAAAATCACAATATGATTATCACTTCACACCTGTTAGAATGGTTACCATAAAAAAGACAAGAAATAATATATGTTGGTGATGATATGAAGAAAAGTCAGCACACTGTTGGTGGGAATGTAAATTGATGCAGTTACTATGAAAAACATTATGGAGGTTCCTCAACAAATTAAAACTAAAACTACAATATGGCCCAGCAATTCCACCTCTGGGTTATTTTATTCAAAGAAAATGAAAACACTAACTCAAAAAAATATATGCATCCTCCTACCCCCACACATAGCATTATTTACAATAGCCAAGACATGGAAGCAACCTTTGTGTTAAATGAATAAAGAAAATACAATACAAACACACACACACAAATATGAATATTAATTGTCATTAAAAAAGAAAATCTAGCCATTTGAGACAACATGGAAGAAACTTGAAGGCATTATGCTATGTGAAATAAGTTAGAGAAAGCCAAATACTGTATGATTTCACTTACATGTGGGATAACAATTAAAAAAAGAAGAAAAAAACACACCAAACTCCTAGACATAGAGAACAAATTAATGGTTGTCCAAGGTAGGGGGTAAGGGGTGGGCAAAATGGGTAAAGTGGGACAAAAGGTACACATTTTCAGTTATGAGTAAATCATAAGAGATATAATATATAGCATGGTGACTATCTACACTAATAAAAGAAAAACATGCCAATTAACTGTCACTCAGCTACATCCACCAGCCAATCAGTGACTATGCAAATTAACCCAACAAAGATGGCAGCTAATTTGCATACGCAGGCACAGAGCGAAGACTGAGGACGACTGAAGATGGCAGCGGCCACAGAGCTGGAGCAAGCAGGAGGCTTGGGTTGTTCCTGGAGACAGAAGAAGACAAGCTTCCTGCCGGCCCTGTACTCCACTCAAGGAGTGGCTAGGGGCCTGGGTTGTTGGGGGCGACCCAAGCCTCTAGCTGCCTTGGCTCCGCTCAAGGAGGGGCTGGGGGTCTGGGCTCTGCTCAAGGAGGGGCTGGGGGTCTGGGTCGCAGGGGGCCTGAGTCACTGGGGACAATCCAGGCTTCCAGTCCGCCCTGGGCTCCACTGGAAGAGCTGGGAGGGAGGTGGGGTGGAGAGGGGCTAGGAGCAGCCAGAGCAGAGAAGCCAAGCCAAGCCTCGTTGCTGTGGCCAGAGCAAAGGCCTGGGTCCTGGGTGCCGGAGGAAAACTGGTGCCAGCAGCCAGGGGAAGAAAGGCCTATCGCGTGAATCTTCGTGCAACGGGCTACTAGTAGTTAATAACACTGTGCTGTATATTTGCTAAGAGTACTGATCTTAATGTAAAAGTACTCACCACAAGAAAAATATAACTTGTAAATGTGGTGATGGATGTTAACTATGCTTATTGTGATACAAATATTGAATCATTATGTTGCACACCTGAAACTAATGTTGTATGTCAATTACCTCAATTTAAAAGATTAGTGATTTCTGTGGTTTCCTTGGTGGTGGGCAAGAGGGGATAGGAAGAGGCAAAAGCAGGTACATGGTAGCTAAGTGGGCATACATGCACACACACACATAATGCGCCAATACATTATATATAGGGATTAGGAATAAAACCTCTTTAGTGACATCTCATTGGTAGCATTTTGATTTAAGAAGAGTAGAAAAAGGTAGTGTATCATGAACTCTGGACACTTAGTTCCTACGTAGTTACAAAATGATGGAGGAAAACCCTAACAACAGGAACACTTAAGGGCTAAAAGAGTAATCAACAAGTTTAAAAACATGGAGAACTGGGCGTAGGGTCTGGATTACTGCACAAGCACATTGGCAAACCCTGGCACATAAGAGCATAAATGATTACAACCTGAATCAGGATACTAGTTGTTGAAAGAGTGCAAATGTTGCCTCATCATCCAGTTCAGTTCACTCTAGACTTCACTTAAATTTTTTAATAATATCTAGTCAAGTCCTACTAAGAGCTTTAAGGTCCACAGACTATAATTTTTCCCATGAGTACTCTGGGAATCAAACAATAAACATGGCTAAATTTAAGCAATAATAGAAAGAAGAAACTAATTATAGATAATTCAAATTTAACCTAATAATCAAGGTGTTACATCACTTAGTACTCCTCAGAAAGTAAATCCTTTAAGTCACTGATCAATATCTAAGTAACTTTCTCTCTCCAGCTAAAATGGTGTTTACTAGTATTATATCAGGAAATAATTAAATCCTCCCCTCTAGTCAAGATCACATTTCCTTACATAACTCACTGTGCAAAGTGGATTATGCTAATTCATAATAAAGCTTACCTTTGGCTAAGCTCCTCTAGATAGCGACCACTGAGAGACATGTTAACTTCTAAGGCTTTAATACGATTATTAAGTCTCATGAATACTGACTCCTTTTGGTTTGATCCATGCACAAGATTTCCATTAGCATATCCTAGATCTGTAGAATTTTGCAATTCAGCATAAAAATCTGTAGCTGTCCTCTGTAACCCTCTTAAAAGGGCATCTTCCGGAGACTGTTCTTCCTCTTTCACTTCAGGTAAGGAAGAAGATTCCACAACAGGAGTCAACATTTGCTTTGGTGTATCAGCTATGTTCATTTTGGCTTCCCCATCTTCACTGTCTGGCATGGCAGCTGTATTTATCGGTGGCACTACTGTTTCAGATAGCTTTGTAATAATTTGCATGGAGTTTATGTCTTCTTTTATAGTCCTATCTATTACTTCACTATGTTTAGTTTCATAGATCACAGTTGGCTTCTCTATAGAACTAAAACTCTCTGGCTTCTTTTCTATTGCATTATCAACCTCAGCAGAACTCTCCTGGGGAATCACTTGTGATGGTGTGTGTCCTGCTTCATATTTAGTAGGCTCAGATACTTCTATTTTAGATAATGAATTGATTTCTGGAGTAACATCTAAGTGAAGAGGCTGAGAAAGAGTTTGAGGACGGCTTGGTTCAAGTTCAATTACATCTACAGTGTGATTAATCAAATCATCTTGGTGCGTACTACTTAAGTCACCTAGAACAACAGTTTCAGCTTCCTTTTCCTTATTCTTACTGTCCAATTCTCCACCTGGAGGCTGTAATACTGAAACATCTACTGATTCTGCAGGGAGTGGTAATGATGGTTGAGCTGACACACGATCATCTTTTCTTTCACTCACAGCAGTTCTGCTGCGCTGCCGATGAAGAGCAACTCTAACTGAGCACCATTTGTATATGTATTCTGAAAAACTAGAAATGCAACAAATTGTAGTCAGTTCACTGCAAAATATTTGTGTCTCTGCCTCAAACCAGGGTGATGATTCATCCTCCTGTTCTCCACTACCCAGAAGGGTCACTGTAGATGGACTTGCCTCCTCTTCCTCCTCTTGAACTAGCTGTACAATGGGGCTCTCTTTTGGAGTATCTGGTGATGATGGCTCTGTGTCATGTCTCTGTTCTTCAGTGTTTACAAACCTAGAAATACATATCATAATTATAAATCACTTTAATTAGAAATCTAAAGTTAAAATTCTGTTTAAGGATAATGTATCATATGTAAGATAAAAGGAAGGCTAGAAATATAGATGAAATTCAGTTTTTCTTTTGGATGACTTTTTCCCTGTCAAATAATTTTCATTATAAAAAATTATTATTCAGAAATGATAAGAGTAAGACCATTTATCAAGTGACCAGATAGATGACTCAAATCATCATATTTTCTGTGGATGGTTTAAGGAATTCCAATGTGATACTATACACATGCACACAGTTATCTGCTTTAGGGAAAAGAAACATATCCCCACTTCCCCAAAATAATCTTAATACCATCTGGCTAACGTTCTGTTATGTAAAACCAAATACTTAACCACTTTAGTAAAAATTCTAGCTGATAATAAAGTAATAGTGCCACTAACTCAATCCTATCCTTGAGCTCTGGAGTACGTGTATAGGGCAGGGGAGAATGAGGGATAAAGCTAGTGGACACAGTACTATAAATTATAATGTTAGTGGTTCTGTCCAAGATAAAGAGAATACATTTCTGGACTCATATTGCACAAAAGATGCAATCTGAAAAAAAAAAAAAACTAATGTGAATAAAAAAGAAAAAACCCTGCATATACAAATTTTCCTCCTCTAAAACATTACTAAAAATGCCAGGAAATGTCTTCAAATAAAGACTCATATCACAATAGCAAAGACAGGAATAAAATAAGTAATATCTAAAAGCTATACTTTTATTTGACAGTAAAACAGTAAACAGACCAGAACTAATCCATAGATAGGCTATGCTTCTCTAAATAGATTATATAGATACCAGATACACTAATAATATTTCTTACACATGCAGGTTGTATATCATTTATTATCTATCAAAGAACAATGTCTGAAAAAGGAGGTGGAGAAAAATCAAATGAAATTTGGTAAAAATTAAGTTATATATACCATCTATGTACATCCTATTCAGAACTTCACTTAAAACTTGGGAAAAGAAAAGTCATCTTTTCATAATAACTTTAATCATGACACCCTATCATGGATTCTTTTATTTTCATTTACTTTTTTCAGATGACTGTCACATAATCATAAAAAAATTAAGATAAACATACAAGAAGAAAACTTAAGTAAAGAAATAAAACAATTGCAAAAATATTTAAAAACCAAACTCTAATATATGTCACAGTAGCCTGATCTTCAACAAATACTCCTGTATATATGGGGTGAGCATGTATGAAGATGTGTGGGTATGTATATATGTAAAATGAAATCAGTTTCATTTAGTTTTGAAAAATAAGACATACTGTTTTTTTAAATGAAAAGGACTAGTTACAAAATCAAGACTAGCAATCACAACCCTACATATAGTAACACCAAGAACGTCTTTATCCCAAATAGATTTCATAGGAACTTCTAGGAATGACACATAATATGATATTTTCTCTCTAATCACCCAATAAATATCTTTAGTCCCTTTAAGAGTTAACACAGGGACCTAGCTGGTTTGGGTCAGTGGATAGAGTGTCAGACTGTAGATAAAAGGATCCCGAGTTTGATTCCAGTCAAGGGCAAGTATTTTGGTTGCAGGCTCCTCCCCGGCCTGCGCCCTGGTTGGGGCCCATGCAAGAGGTAACCAATTGATGTGTTTCTCTCTTTGATTTTCCCTCTCTCTAAAAATCAATGAGAAACGATCCTTGTGTGAGGATTTTTTAAAAAAATGAACACAGGAAAATACAAATTTGTCACATGCCCTTCAAAGCACGAAAATCTCATTTTTGAACTATACAGTACTTAGGAATGACAGTTTCAAGCATACCCACTGCTTGCATTATTACATATATACCTTGAACTGTTTCATGTTCAAATATCTTATACTCTTAAATAGAGTAACTCTGGGGGGAAAAAAGAGCCTTTCAAAGTTTTACAGAGGGTATGTCCAATGAAATATACACAAATTAAATTTATAACTACACTCAATTATCCAAGTCATTATGAGCTTATCTGTTATAGATAAGAAGTAGAAGTGCCAAACACTTTAATCAACTCTGGTAAAAAAAAAAAAAAAAAAAAAAAAAAAAAAATGAAGAGAATAGTTTATATGTAACATATATACATGTTAATTACACACATCACTGCCCAAAGTGCCCCACTGCAACCTGGAAAAGACCTACATCATTCGATTTGAGAAACTGAACACTGTAAGAGTTTGCTGTGTGACAAACACATATTTAGGAGTCACCGCTCTGGGTATTTCAGGTACCCTTCATAGTTTTCTAAACACAGCACAGATACTTAATCAATGCTTTTAAATTTGAACTTAATAAAAACAGGCCTTTGAAATTTATCTTCAGACTTATGTTGTAGAATTATGTCAACGATTTGCAATAAGGAAAAAATTCCGTATTGTGAATAATAAAAGTAATACATAATACCAAAACAATGTTAGTCTGGAAATGTATTCCTAGTACCCAAAAGCAACTCAAAGATGTTTAGGTCACTGTAGCATGTCTGCCTCAGGATTTGAAGATTTCTATAGATAATAATAATTTCACTCACAAACCGTAAGTACTTTTTATATACTAACTAGAGGCCCAATGCACAAAAATTTGTGCACTTGGGGCAGGGGAGTACGGGGTTGGGAGGGGGGCCCCCTCAGCCCGGTCTGTTCTCTCTTGCAGGCTGGGACCCCTTGGGGGATGTTCACCTGCTGGCTTAGGCCCACTACCCAGGGAATTGGGCCTAAGCTGGCAGTCAGACATCCCTCTGACAGTCTGGGAGCCCTTGGGGGATGTCCACTTGCCAGCAGGGAGCAGGCCTAAGCTGCAGTTGGACATCCTTAGAGCTGTTGAGGAGGTGAGAGAGGTTCCTGCCACCACCGCTGTGCTGGCAGCTGGCAGCCTGGCTTGTGGCTGAGCAGAGCTCCCTCTGTGGGAGCGCACTGACCACCAGGGGGCAGCTCCTGCATTGAGTGTCTGCCCCCTAGTGGTCAGTGTGTGTCATAGTGACCGATCATTCCCAGTCGTTCTGTTGTTAGGGTCAATTTGCATATTACCCTTTTATTATACAGGATAGACCTGGTTCTCCATTTTAAGAGAACTCAAATATCAAGATGTAACTTACTCAGGTGAAGGAACAGGAGTTGAAACAGGAGCTGATTCAGGCATTTTGGGTGCAGCTGCAGCAGTGGCATTCTCAGATATACTTTTATTTCCTATTGTAAGAAAGATACCCATGTTGAGTTTAATTTTTAAAAGTTACACCAAGAAAATATTTCAGTATAACAAATAAAGATCTTTAATGTCTCAGGATAGAAGAAAGAAGTCAAATAAGTTTGCTACCACAGACTATTTTCATCCATGTTGTTTTAGAAAGAAATGATTGTATAAGGTCATAACCACAAATAATGTGTATTCTTTCTCAGCTTTTCAGATAACTAAAGCAAGTAAGATGAGCAACTTCCGTGTAATCTTACAAGGTTACTATGACTTCTAGACACCTGAAAGAGTTTCTAAAGAGAATGAAAAGAAATAAATGTGTCGTTTTAAGTTTGTACTTGGAACTGAGTTGCTGTTTTTAAAGGGCAAGATTACTTCTCCTTGTTAATAACACTCTTATTTGGCATTCTGTAAGGGGGAGGGGAGACTGCTTTCTAAATTGAGTAGCTATTTGCTAAAGAAAGCATACATGAAGTACCATTAGGGCACCAAAACCTCAGGAAAGAGATAAGATCATTTTACTTCTATAGCAGGGAAGAGTCAAAAAACAAATTTATGATTTTTATAAAGGCAGGATCCTATTATAAAAGAGAATTTGTGCAACTGAAATAAACAATGAATAACAGAAGACTGGTAGGTTCCTTTGGATCATTTCTATATCTCTAAATGAAAAATCAAACTGCTTGGCTTATTAACTAATTTTCCTAACTAGGAATTTTCCCTCGAGTATCAGATATTTTAAAAGACCCATAAAAGTATTAGGTACCTTCTGTCAGGTCTTCAGTTTTTGCTCCAAGAATATTAGCGGCAATATTCACCATATTTAGAATGGCATCTAAAACAAAATTCAATCAGAAAGAAATACCAATACACCTAAATATTCTCATATGAGTTAATATCAGATCATCAAAGAACCATTTATAATGGTCTTTTTGCATTTTTTGGACTAATTACTTTTTTATTCACCTTACTATGTTAAGTCCAATATAGGACACAAATTTCAGCCAAAAAGTATAAAGCATAAATCTGAATTGTTATGTTCTGAAGGAATTTAAAAGTTAATTATACTTTTTAAAAAATAATAAAAGAAACTTCCCCAAACTTTTTACCAAAACACTGTCTCCAGCCTTACGAAATTCAAGTTTAATTCAACATATAGACAGGGAAGAAATGTGACAACCAAATTTGTATTTTACAGAAAAGCCTGTTTTTCTTTAAGAACTTTCTACAGTTTAAAACAAAAACCAAAAAGCCTGAGGAAACAAGTTTTTCCTAAACAGGTGATTATCATAGGTAAAAATAAACAAAATGAAAAGATTATTATCCAAAGGGCAACAGATTTTATTTTCAACTATAAGCATATACTATCTATTGATAATGTGATTAAACTCCAAACTAATACTGCATAAAATCAATTTTCTTTGATAACTTTTGACAATGTTTTATGGACAGTAATCACACAAATTCTTTTGTGAACTGGGGAGTATGAGCATAGGCAGATTCAATAAGTCATAAAACTGCAAATGTTGGACGTAGAGCAGCGGTTCTCAACCTGTGGGTCACAACCCTTTGGGGGTCGAACGACCCTTTCATGAGGCTCACCTAAATACATCCTGCATAACAGATATTTATATTACAATACATAACAATAGCAAAATTACAGTTATGAAGTAGCAACGAAAATAATTTTATGGTTGGGGGTCACCACAACATGAGGAACTGTATTAAAGGGTCGCAGCATTAGGAAGGTTGAGAACCACTGACATAGAGCAATCTACATATTTGCTAATTCTGCCTGCCTCTTTCCAAAGAGGATGTTTGGATTATGAGTACAGTGGTGCCAACCTTCATATCTATTTAAATAACTGAAGGTACTGGAGGAGCACAAAACAGCAGAACTTGACAAAGAGCTGCCTTCCTCCCATTTATGATGGAACTTCCAGGGACACTAACTTCCATCCCCAATCTAACCTCTAACATCCCACTAGAAATTAATTCATCAGTATCAGGTATTTCTCCTATTAAAATACTAAGATCTGGCATGGGCTACATATTAAGCCTCAGCAGTATTTCCATCTTACTCTTCTCAGGATTCCTAGAGAGATTCACATGGTTTTGATCACTCTTTCATTGAAAACAACAGATGTGAAGAGTTGGAAAGAATGTAGGAGGAAAAGCTAGCCGATCAAGAAGGCTGGGAACTGTCACCTGGAGTTGATCTTGTAAATGTGTGCTTTATGGTAGGAGAAGTAGTGGGAGACTTTAAGACTGCTTACAAAGTTATAACCAGTAGAGTTATTAGCTTTGATCTTTACATAAATATGATTCTACAGTCTGAAAGACAACAAAGCAGGGCTACTATTTCCAATCATTATTAGTATGACACACGAAAGCTTTGTATTTCCTCTTTGAATATCTGAGATTATAGGTCAACTTTGTCCATTGGCCTGGACAACTGGTAAACAGAGAAGCAGCCTTAGTTCTGAGGACTAAGGAGATGCCTCAGCATGAGATAAAAACAGGAATGGAAACTCCATATATCCTCACAAACCAGGATGAAGTAACAAATGGAAACTTATTTCCTCATAAACCCACTTTTAATGTCAACCAATAGTGCAATAGCAGTATGGGCTCTTCTACTTAGCCTGCTGGCTGCAGCTCAGTCAATGCTGGAATCAAGTCTATGCTCTAGTCCATTGTGCTTCAAAGAGCAATTCTTACCTCTGATTTCAAATTTTTTGGCATTTATTATCAAAGAACTACAAGCCCGGTACACGACATTCGTACACTGTGTGTATGTGTGTGTCCCTCAGCACAGCCTGTGCCCTTTTGCAGTCGGGAGCCCTCGGGGGATGTCCAACTGACAGCTTAGTGGCTCTCACGATGCTTCCCATGTGGGAGTGCACTGACCACCAGGGGACAGCTCCTACATTGAGCATCTGCCCCTTGGTGGTCAGTGTGCATCATAGCAACTGGTCGTTCTGCCATCTGATCAATTTGCATATTACCCTTTTATTATATACAATTTAAGAAAACATGTCTATTAATCCTACCAGACTGCAGTACCGATTTTTCAGTAATTTCCAAATCTGCCGCTATACCGCTTTGCCTAGGTACTTTGCCTAGTACGTGAAAAAAATGCGTCACAAACTAAAAATAATCAACCAATCATGGTCAAACCTCATGGTTAGCCATTGCAAATGTCGGCCCCATTCGTTTGAATTGATTTTGTGTGGTTTAAGGGACAGTTAGATTCAGGGCCTCAGGTCTGGTAGGATTAATCTGTACAAAGAAACTTTAGAGCATATTTTAAACTAAATTTTAATGCTAGCACATACAGTAAAGAAGATTTGTACTATCCATCACTTTACAATACTATTTATCATCATTTCAGGAGCCACTTAAGTTAACAGAAGCAAATTTTAGCAAATTTATACTTCCTCAACCCAACTAACCTACAAGAACTAGTTTTGCTATGTTCAGAGAACACTGCCAAATATAGTCTTTTATTTTTTGTCTTTCAAGAGAAAGCAGCTTTGTGAATATTCTACCCTGACCTTTCTCAATCTGGACCTAAACACATGACAGCCTGCCATGATGGTCATCAGGACACTAAAAAGCCTTCAGTACAGGCAAAGGTAATAATCTGAAAGATAGTGCCAAGTTAGATACCTCTCCCTAATTTCTCCTGGATTAGCTAACCCCCTTATCTTTGAGTTGGGCAACTATTCATCCCATATCTTCCCTTTAAGAATTAAATCCTCCTAGAAACCAAATATCAGTATGTTGTGCTCAGTGTCCAGCTGAGCAACGACTCTTTTTGACACAGAAGACAGACGACCTATGCCACAACATAACAAGACAAACCAAAAAAAGTCTACTTCTTCCTGTGTGCATTAATCCACCTTTGCAGAGTGCTTCACTCTCTCTTTCTTCTAGGACTTGAAATACACACAACCATAAAAAAATACTTTGACTTATAACAGAAACTATACTTTGTCTTAAACAAATACATAGAAACCTGGCCTTCAGCAGATCTGCCATTCTAACAAAAGGCAGACCATACTGAGGAGGAAAGGCAGACTTGCAAGAACATCAACATAGAGAGTTTTCTGGAAAATCCACAGGACAACACACAAAGAGAGAAGAGTGATATGAAAAATTCTTATTGATGTAATATGTAAATGTTCTGGTTCAAGAATGTAAATAAAAGAATCAGGTGAAGAGTTGCCAGAACTGGCACACACATACACACAGAGCAAAGAACCCTGTTTTAAGTAATTACTTCCTTTTTGGCATAAGTAAATTATATAATATCAAGAATTTCTAAATATGCAGGATGCATGTTTTTTGATAACCAAGTCCCATCAGAAGCAACACATTGTGGTGACATATATTCCCTATGGCTACTAATAGCTCAAAAGCAAAATGAAAAAGGAGTTTCTGTGAAGATTAAAGACACAGAATTGTTTAGGAGATGCTATGTAAATACCAGCAATAAATTAGGTTCAAAACTTGCCAATTGAATTGGTGATTCAATTGAATCGTCTAATTTAGAATGTGATGACAACTGTAGTCAAACTTGGACATTCTAGTGCCAGAGACCAGCTCTCTAACCTGATTCCACTCTATTATTTACTCCTTAAGGTTACACCATCTTGGAGGCTGTACCTAGCTCAGACGCTTAAACAGTCCCAGACTCTTCAGAGAAAACTAGGACACAGGCACAGAAGGCAGCAGTGTTAGGTCACACCTACCAGCCTTATGATAACTCAGCTCCCACTGCTTCTCTCGTTCTGAAACTTCAAGAGATGGAGATCTTTTAAAACCCCTTTTTCTATGCTTAGGCTCAGCTGACATTCTCTCACCCATCTAGTCTCACTATACAAATTCTGCCAACACCTAAAACACTGGAAGATAAATGGACTGCCCTTCAAGAGCCATAAAAAGAAAAATAAATGATAATACAGGAAATACACCTTCAAAGAGAAAAATGCATAAAGTAGGATCTAAAACAGATTCTATACCTAATTAATTAACCCAATACTCTGGTTAGGGTAGTAATTACAGCCCTGGCCGGTTTGGCTTAGTGGATGGAGCGTCAGCCTGCGGACTGAAGGATCCCGGGTTTAATTCCAGTCAAGGGCATGTACCTTGGTTGTGGGCACATCCCCAGTAGGAGGTGTGCAAGAGGCAACTGATTGATGTTTCTCTCCCATCGATGTTTCTAACTCTGTCCCCCTTCCTTCCTCTCCGTAAAAAATCAATATAATAAAAATATATTTAGGGTAGTAATTACAAATAGGGAAATACCCCTATTAAACTATAACTAGGTTTTAGTGGTATCTATGTGTTAATCCTGTATGAAGATAGAAAAAGAAACCAAGAATATCAATGGGTTTTTCTTTATCTAAAATTATAGGTAAGGCATTGTTTCCCTAAGAGGCTCCCACCTTTCCAGTGACCTTCAAAAAAATTAGAGATCTTTTATCTGGAACTATTTTCTGACTCTATAAAATAATGATTCCTCACAGCTAATTCAGCAATAATGAACTATGAAGAGTATTACATAACATAGGATTTTTAAATACATATTTAAGGACATCAAAATTAATATTAATAACTAGGTAGGCAAAACAGCACCACATACACCAAAAAGGTCGCAGGTTTGATCCTCAGTCAGGGCATATATGGGAGGCAAAGGATCAATAGTTCTCTCTCACATCAATGTTTACCTGTCTCTCTCCCCCTTTCTTTCTCTCTAAATATCAATAACATATCCTTAGGTAAGGACTAAAATAAAAATTCACCCAAGTCAAAAAAGAGAGGAAGACAGTAAGGAGAAAATAAGAGAGAAAGAAATGACTCAACTCCACATACTGTAGCTTAGGTACATATGCTTAGTATATATGTATCTAAAAGAGCTATATAGTCAATGGGCTGTGAGACTGAGACTCAAGCAATTTAAATCACTACAATTAATAAGGAAAAAGCACAAGCAGTTAATTTTACTAAGATCTTCTACTAAAGCAATCTCCAAATAAAAAGGAAGCTTCTTCTAGTAAGTTTTACATTCTCCAGGAAAAATAAAAAATAACAAACACTAAAATATACCTATCCACATTCTAACAGTAAAAAAAAAAAAGGGGGGTCAGTCAGTAACAGTTTTTTCCAGAAGTTTCCTTAGCTAGCCTACCATTAGGTTCACGTAGTAGGTTGGAATGACAAGAACAAAATCACTAATTACAGGCACTGTTTCTTTAGTTTACAAAAAGTGTAATAATATTACTATTATTGTTACTCCTAGGGAATCATTAATATTATGGAACAGCCTTCATATTTAAATAGGAAACTAATCAGATCCATAGATGAAAGAATCCTCGCTTGACAGGATTTCACTGATGGGTAACGACCTCTGAAATTACAGTTCAAATTCCTTTCCCATCCAGTATGGTTACCCAGCTGCTCCTACTCATATGGTCTGGGACCTCTTTAAAAGTTTGTCCCTAAGTGAATTCATACTCCTTTCCTCACTGTAAGAAATTTGCCTAATATTATGAGCACTTAATTAAGAGTAGAACTAACTTATGCTTGTGTTTTTACCTCTCCTCTTTCTTTTCATCCATCCTTTTAATTTTATTTTCATAGAAATATCTTTCAAAAATCAATATCTAAATTCAACTCAAAATTGAGCCTCCTAAACTACACCACAACAAAATGACCACAAATGTCAGGGAAAAAAAGTTGAGAAACACTTTAACAGTGACTGGGAAAACCCCCAACATACTTACTTGTAGCGGAACCAAGAAGGTTTTTTGAGGCTTTATCTTCCCCAGTGTTATAATCCAGTGGATAATCTGTTTAAAGAGACAATGAAGGTACTTACACTGAGAACTATCCCCATAACATGTTTGAAAGTTCAGGTTATGTCAAAGGCAGCTGACATTTAAAACGAATTTTATAATAAATATTCATTATACATCTAAAATATATTGACAAAAAGAAAATGAGATTCAGAAGTCACTTATCCAATATATGTAAACCAAGGAAAGTAATTCTACTAACAAAATTTTAACCAGCATATATAAGACTTTTATTCAAGTTTTCAATGTACTTTACTAACCCCTTACAATGTCATTTCATTTCATTTATAGGAAAACTGAAGGGAAATTTTAGATTGTTCAGATTATGGTTTAAGAGATCTTAAAACTAGGTAGGATTTGATAAAGAAGAAATGGAGAGTGTCAAACCTTCCTAACCCTTCAGGCTCACAAGTGTTTTTCAAAGTGTCAGACTTCAATGTGCTTGCTTTGGGCTCCAAAACAAATCAAAAGAATTAATACTCAATTCTATTATTTCAGTTATCTTATGAGTTTAATAGGTTTTGGGACTGGCATAGAGAAAGAATCGTAATTTATAGCACAGATGTCATGGAAGGGAGCTCCAATTACAAATACTGATTGATAAGCTTGGAAAACAGCTCAAGTTACAAAGTAGAAAATAGGTTTAAGAAAAAATTAGTTAAGGTTAAAAACAACAACAAACCTGAAGTCTAAAGACAACCATCATATTAATTTTTAAAACTGATCTATGGTTACCCATTACTATACAATTTAAAAAAGAAAATATCTATAATAATAAAAACATAATATACTAATTAGACTAGACAGCAGAACAACCTTCAGGACATCATTCTAGACGAAGCCGCAGTGGTGGAGGCTGAGGCAGAGGTGGTTAGGGGTGATTAGGCAGGCAGGCAAGTCGTGATCAGGCAGGCAGGCAGAGTGGTTAGGGATGATCAGGCAGGCATGTGAATGGTTAGGGCCGATGAGGCAGGCAGGTGAGCAGTTAAGGGTGATGAGGCAGGCAGGGAGAGTGGTTAGGAGCAATCACGCAGGCCAGCAGTTAGGAGCCAGTGGTCCCGGATTGCGAGAGGGTGCAGATCAGGCTGAGGGGGGACTCTCCGCCCACCCCTGCAAGAATTTTGTGCACTGGGCCTCTAGTATATACGTAATAGTCACTTACCATACTCCTCATCAAATAATTCTTGCCGTTCTGACTGATACTGGGAATCAGCAATCTCTTCATATTCTTCCACCATGCTAGTGCCAAATACCCTATTAACAATAACTTCATTAAAGATTCTCAAAACAAAATGGAGTTAAGAGTCATATCTTCACAATAAATGATGAAATATATTAACTTTGGTCATATTTTGAGGGCTAATAGCTTTTGGACTTCAAAATATCTGCTCCTTACACTGCAGTCAGCCACTATTAATGTAAAATTAATCTATTTAAGGTATTTACAAATATGACTAAGTTCTGATATTAGTCTAAAATGTCTCCTGTATTACTGTGATAGCAAAATAGCAAGTCAACTAAACCCAAAACATAAAATGATGGTTATTTTTACTTAACAGAGGAAATTTGGACATTTTCTTAAAATGTATTCAAGAGCAAAAAAGGTTTAGAAGCTTATATTTCCATGGTATTAACTTCACATAATAGAAAATTACTTCTTCACTTTAAACATACTGGGAGTTTTATGTATGGCTTTATTTATAAACCACTCAGTAATGTATTTTGTTCTGTGTTACCTTATAAGGCTTAAAGGACAAAAATGCTCTGATCCAAAATGGGACACCAACTCCACCTAAGAATAAAAGCGTATGAAATGGGAAGTTAACACCGAGTTCTGAGATTATCCAACAATGTACTCAGATTTTCATTTATAACGTTTCTAAAAATAAAGTTCTCATTTCCCCAAAATCAGTACTTGTAAAGGTTTGTGTGTTTTTTGCCATGCAGTAGTATGCCATGCCCTATTATCCAATATTGCAAAAGAGAAGGTTGCTAACCTTTATGTACTTGATGAACATCTGAAGCAAGAGAAAGGAAAAGAAAAAGAAATCAGTTCCAAAGTCTGGATAACATGCCACAAGCAACATTTAATATTTATAAATTTTATTGCACAATTAAAGTATAGAAAGCAATGTACTTTGATGGATAAAATTGTAGTACCCTTAATTCTTTACAGAAATCAAAGCAATGATTTAAATTTTTATCATCACAACTAGAAAGTACAATCTCACTGTGATAAAATAAATTAACTTTAAGGCTATTAAGTTAACCTAAAATTTATTGCTACTGTTTTATTTGTTACTTAAGAAAGCTTTCTAAAAGTAAAAAAGTCTCTAGAAACAACCTGTGGCTTATATTACTTTAAATATTGTTATGTATCATATATATACCTACATATGAATTTATATACTAATACATATGTTGATATACATACATATGTACACACATATTGGAAAAAAAGGATTAACTAGCATAAAATATTTATTATTTTACAATATTATACATAAATTGTTTTAGGGAAAGCATGAATTTTTGGTATACTATGATAATGCAGCCATTAACTTTAAGCACTAGAAGACATATCTATCAACCCACTTTAAAAATATAAGATACTAAAAAGCAGTTTATAGAATTGGGTTTAGTTCTTTTGGGACATGAAAAATCAAAGTAAATTTATATGATGGTTAAAGTTTTTTGGCTTTAGGCGTAATTCTACTGAAAAGGACTTTTTAGAAAACTGTCAAAATGCTCTATAGTTTCCCACCATCAAAGAGACGAGGTAGGGAGATTTTTCTGGCATATTTTTATGCTACAAGAAAATGCTCTTTCATTATTAACAAAGTAGATGTAAAGGAGGATCCTCAGAATTATTTCATAACATGGGAACTGTATGAATTATAAAATTAAGCACAACTGTATCACCTGCCAAATAATTGTTAATGCTTTCCCTCATCAGTGTAGAAACTGTGCTAATATAAAAAGGCCATTAAACAATTATTTCAGTATTCACTTTAAAAGGAACTGAAAATGTGCCTTCATTTTTCTGAGAATATCAACTATTTTAAAAATAGAATTTAGCATGTTTATACTGAGAGTTAAGAATACTACAAGTTTACCCCTTATAAAAGCCAATTTAATATATGCTTAACAAGATGCAGACAGTAAAATCCCGCAAGATAATTAGTAGCTATATAAGTTTGCATATTTAAGGAATAAAAGGGAGAAATTAGAGCTGCTGTCATTGCAGAAGGTCATATTATGGACACAATGGTACTTTAAAGTATGGCTATTATTTTAAAGAAAATAAAGGAGGGAGGAGAAGAATAGAAAATTCCCATGTTTAGTCTAAATCAATTCAAGAATGATAATTCTACTTGACTTACTGGTGGGGAAAGCAGCAGGGATACCGAATAAAAACATTTAAAAGTTGACTTTATTTGAAATTGGTATTTGAACACACAGAATATTTTACTTGAACATAAAAGGCAAAATCTATAACAATAAATAACTGGATAGTAAAGTTGAAATGACTTAAAAATCAGATTCTAATAAGAAATCAGACCTGCTTTAAAGACTTCAGTGTCTAATACTGATACAGGTTTTGAAATCAGAAATATGATACTATGAAAATAAGCTTTTATATAAAGACTCAAGAAAATTAAAGTTATAATCTGAGATTTCATCAGAGCCACAAATATCAAAAAAATGGCCTAGGTTTCCAGTAACACCAAAGGGAATATATTATTATTTGTCTCCGAAAATAATACATCCAAGTAAAAATTTTTGTATTAAATGTTATACTTCAGTAAATTTCCACTTAATTTTTCTGATTTCTAAGCAGGTGTAGTAAGGTTATAAAGTATGAGTAGCAGGTGTGTTTTCATTTTTGAACACAGTCCCATATGTGTAAACATTACCTTCACATATTTTGCATACATCTGTTCATCTAAAGGGAAACTCTGGACGTTCCTCTCATCTCTACCATGGAAAGTCCCTAGTTTAATCCACTTATTTGTGGGATACCTAGAAAATAGAAATATTCTTTGTAAAAAAAAATCATGAAACACATATTGAGAGGTCCCATCACATCTTCAAAATATATCATTAATACTTTTTTCCTCTCAGGTGAACATAGTGACTTAAACGTAGTTTAAATATGAGTTAAATATTGAGTGGCATACATACATTTTATCTTCCAACTAAAACTCTGACAGGTTCCTTTTTATGGAGAAAGAACGTGTTGAAAAATTA
This sequence comes from Murina feae, assembly GCA_004026665.1. Taxonomy (NCBI): domain Eukaryota; kingdom Metazoa; phylum Chordata; class Mammalia; order Chiroptera; family Vespertilionidae; genus Murina; species Murina feae. The sequence continues at coordinate 4,921 of PVJC01010872.1, read as the reverse complement.
CAACATTATCAAATAGAAGGGAAGACAAGAAGATGAAAATGGGATCAGGATTGCTTCTTGAGAGGCTTTCAAATAAACTGGAGGTTGTAAAGCAGGAAAAAGCCAGATTGTTATGGAAGAAGGAGGTGCTACTTTTCCTGTGCTGACCAGTGCGTGATAAAATAAAGTATAAATAAAAATACTGATGGACAGGGAAACAGAAGAGACCCTTTAAAATCATATTTGCATTTCACAAATCTAACATAGCTATACCATCTTGAAAAGGAAATCTAATATAAAAAAACTAAAATTATTATTTATTACAGCATGTGTTCTATTATCACAAAAACACAACACACACACACATTGTCAGAGCTGATATGGCCATTTGACATTATAAATATTTACAGCTTAGAGAAAAGGAAGTGGTCTGAGCAAGATTAGTGGAGGAAAAAATGGATGGCATTCTCTAGAGGTCTTGAAGATTTATTTTCAAAATATGCAATGCTCAGTGTGGGGTGGGGAAGAAACGCCATGGAAAACCCTTCATGATTAATAATAGAAGGATGGTTAAATAAATAACAGCATCCTACATGGCACATTATTGGTACTCAAAAAGTATTTATATAATGAATAAACTCCATTGAGGAGAAAATATTAAGTACTCATTTAAAATGATCTGTTTAAAAGACAAAAGAATATTCTCAGGATGTAAGCAGTAAAAACTGAATTTACTTGTAGGATTAGTAAATAAACACAGAAAAGATGAAGGAACATATAACATGTTAATAATAGTTATCTTTGGTTGACAGAATTGTGGCTCTTTACCAAATTCCTTATAGAGTACGTTTAGTATTTCTTTTATCATCACACACACCAACAAAAAAGTTTCAAAATATCCTTTCAAAAATATACCTCATGATATAAATTACTCATTCTTTTAAGAACATTCAAAAGACCTCATCTTAGAAGGCAATTAATATATGGTTGTTAGAAGCAATATATGAATTAACGAAAGTAAACTACTTAATAAGTGCCTACACTAGAGTATTATTACTGGTCCTATAAATTAATACATTAATATAAAACATAAAATAATTAAAATTTTAAAAAGTGATTCAGTTAAAAAAAATTTATCCTAGAGATCCAGCATTAATGTTATAGAAACCAACTTTAGTATTTACCTGTCACTGATAGAAACCAGAAAGTCTTTAGGGGTAGAAGAAAATAATTCATAATTTGCAATATCAAACTGCTTTACTTGAATTGGTTCACAAAGTTCAATAACAAACCTTCAAAAAAAAACAAGACAATTTAGACAAACCAATTAAAACAGTTCATATTAAACATTACATTAATAGTGTGCATAAGCCAGATGGTCATAAAGTGACTCATTTAAAAATGAAGGAGGAGTATTTGTAGCCTTAGTTATCTATAAGGGAACAGCGATATTTCCCAAGCATATCTTTAGTGGAGGAGGGGAAACTACAAATAAACAGATCTTGATTTTATGTCATAATATTTTTTAATATATTTTTATTGATTTTTTACAGAGAGGAAGGGAGAGGGATAGAGAGTTAGAAACATCGATGAGAGAGAAACATCGATCAGCTACCTCCTGCACACCCCCCACTGGGGATGTGCCTGCAACCAAGGTAAATGCCCTTGACCAGAATCGAACCTGGGACCCTTGAGTCCGCAGACCAACGCTCCATCCACTGAGCCAAACCGGTAAAGGCATGTCATAATATTTTTTAAAAGATTATTTTTTTAATGAGAAAGGTCATTCTTGGAGAAGAAATTACTTCACTAAGAACAGCTAGTGATTAGTATAAACTGACTAGTCTAGGGCAGTTTGGCATATATTGTGTATTGTCTCAAAAGGTACCACAGCCTTTGATTTAGCAATACACTTTTAGAAATTTATCCTAAGGATACATGACTCCAAATATTCATTCTTGTTTATATATTTTAATACACTAAAGCACAGTTTGAGAGTTGAGGATGGTAGTCAACCTAACTGGTTAGCATAGAGGATTCACAAAGGAGGACTGATTCCAATAAAATACCAGATAACTGTTAAAAATGGCACAAGTAACTATATATTCCCATTACATAGGAATGTGGAAAATGTAATTTATAGTAATAGAAAACAGATCTGCAATTGCTATGGTGAGGCGGGTAGGAGGAAAAATTACAAAGGAGCTCATGAAAATTTGGGGAGGAGATGGATATGTTCCCTTATCTTTATTGGGTGATGGTTTCATGTATAAAATGTCAAAGAGAACTAACTGTACACTTTGACATGTTGCAGTTTAGCATACATGTAGTTCACTGTATTCCAATGATGCCTCAATAAAGCTCTTTTTATTTTGATTTTATAATTTTTTTTTTTTAATTTCAGAGAGGAAAGGAGAGGGAGAGAGTGATAGAAACATCAATGATAAGATGACTCTTGCACATCTCCCACTGGGGATCAAGGCCACAAGCCAGGAATGTGCCCTGAATCGAACCATGATCTCCTGGTTCATCAGTCAACACTCAGCCACTGAGCCATGCTGGCCAGGCAATAAAGCTGTTATTATGCCAGAGACTATATTTATGGACATGAAAAAATGCCAAAATCTTGCTGCTTGGGAAAAAAATGAAAAATATAAAACTGTATATGGCATTTGGAGAAAAGAAATACTTATGACACCTAGCACTCAATACTTTAATAAACTATTACATCAAATGAGATCATATACTGACAATTAAATGTTAAGTAAATCAAAAGCATTATTATTAACATATTGTGTGTAATCTTGGATAACAACAGAACCAATTTCTAGGAAATGGTAAAAACAATCAGATGTCTGAGAGACTCATGAAGCAAGCAAGCTGACATGCGCTGAATGCTGAATGCTCACCCTGGGTCAGATACCATGTTAGATTATTTAATCCATCCTTAAACTGCAAAGGCTATTATCTTCATTTTACAAAATCTACACTAATAAAAAAACATGCAAATTGTGTCACTCTGCTACACCCCAAGCCACACCCACCAGCCAACCAGAGCAACTATATGCAAATTAACCAGCCAGCAGTCATGGAGCTGGAGCAAGCAGGAGGTTTGGTAGTCCCGGCAATGGAGGAAGCCAAGCTTCCTGCCTGCCCTGGCCAGCTGTGGCCTCCTAAGGCAACTAAGTTTCAATTATATAAGATAAAGAAATCGCAGATACCTGCTTCCAGCCAGCCTCGCTGAAGCTTGGGGCTGTGGCCAGCCTGCAAACAGCCATCAGCCACTCAGCCGACTGGCCAGGCACCTCAAGGGGGACCCCCACCCTGAAGGTGATATGACCAGCCTGCAAGCAGCCATCTGCCCCTCACCCAGGCTGGCCACACCCTCATGGGGTGAGGGTCCCTAATGGGGGGCTTGGCCAGCCTGCAAAGAGCCATCAGCCCCACACCCAGGCTGGCCAGGCAACCCAGGGGGAACCCCCACCCTGAAGGGAATGTGGCCAGCCTGAAAACGGCCCTTAGCCCCTCACCCAGGCTGGCCAGGCACCCCAGCAGGAATCCACGCTGATCCGGGACACCCTTCAGGGCAAACCAGCCGGCCCCAACCTGTGGACCAGGCCTCTATTCTATATAATAAAAGGGTAATATGCAAACTGACCCTAAAAGCAGAATGACTGGGAATGACTGGTCACTATGACACACACTGACCACCAGGGGGCAGACGCCCAATGCAGGAGCTGTCCCCTGGTGGTCAGTGTGCTCCCACAGGGGGATCTCTGCTCAGCCATAAGACAGGCTGATGGTTTCCAGTACAGTGGTGGTGGTGGGAGCCTCTCCTGCCTCCTCAGCAGCACTAAGGATGTCCGACTGCAGCTTAGGTCTGCTCTCCGCTGGCAAGTGGACATCCCCCGAGGGCTCCCGGGCTGCCAGAAGGATGTCTGACTGCCATCTTAGGCCCAATCCCCCAGGGGAGCTGGCCTAAGCCAGCTGCTGGATAGCCCTCGAGGGGCCCCAGACTGCGAGAAGGCACAGGCCAGGCTGAGGGATCTCCCTGAGTGCACAAATTTTTGTGCATCGGGTCTCTAGTCTACTCTATAAAAGCGAAATAGTAAAATTAACCGTTTCTCCGAGACGGGGTAAGCCACGCCCACCAGCCAATCAGAGCGGCTGTATGCAAATTAGCCCAGCCAACATGGAGGCTGCCACTCACAGACCTGAGTAAACGGCAGTTTCCATTGCGGCAGGAGCGAAAGTGAAGCTGCGCCCACTCCGCTTAAACTGCCTCTAGCGAAACACACATTTGAAACAATGTAACAATCATAGAATCCTCGGGAGCTGAAGGACACAGCAGCCCGGGCCTAACCAGTAAAAGTCACATTGTGTCATTATAGATGCTGCGAGGTGAAGCGGAGAGGAGGCTTCCTTAGTAGTTAGAAGGCCGCCTTAAAGGAACAGCATCAATTATAGAAGATAAACTCCAGCAACCTGCGTCCAGCCGGCCTTGCTGGGACATTGGGTCAATGGAAGCTGTGGGCAGCTTTAAAGCCCCTCACCCAGGCTGGTCAGGCACGCCAGCAGGTGGACGTCCCCCGAGGGGTCCCAGACTGCGAGAGGGCACAGGCCGGGCTGAGGGACCTCCCAAGTGCACAGAGCGGCTGCAGGGCGGGACAGCGCAGGACCCAGGACCCGTGAGTGGGAAAGAGGCGGCAGGGTTGGAGGGCACCGGGAAGCGAGTAAGAGGCGGTAGGGGGTCGGCGGCCTGCTTGGTGGGCTTCCCAGGCCCTTTGCAGGGCATCGGGGAGCGGGTAAGAGGCGGCAGGGGGTCGGAGGCCTGCTTGGCAGCTGTCCAGACCCTTGGAGGAGCATTGGGGAGTGGGTAAGAAGTGGCAGGGGGTCGGCAGCCTGCTTGGCAGCTGTCCAGGCCCTTGGAGGGGCATCGGGG
>PVJC01010871.1:0-42770 GCA_004026665.1 Murina feae | reverse complement strand
CCGAGCCTCAGATGCGGCTGGGGGCAGGTCCCCAGTGGTGACACACACACATACACACACACACACAAAAGGCGCCTGGCAGACTGGGGCCATCATAGGACATCCACTGAGGGGTCCCAGACTGTGAGAGGGCACAGGCCGGGCTGAGGGACTCCCTCCACCCCGAGTGCACAAATTTTTGTGCACCAGGCCCCTAGTAAGAATATAAATAAAATAGCTACTAATTACCAAGTCCTTACTACGTGCCAAATATTGAACTGTTTTATCTAATTATCTTATTTAATTTTAAAAGACTTAAAAATTAGAATCTAAAGAGATTAGAAAAAATTTATATGTTAAAATGTATGATGTCATGATTAACAAGGTAAAGTATACAATGTTTACTCAAAATTAAAATATGAATGGAATAGAAAAATGAATAAATAAAATTATTATCTTAGATTATTTTATTACTACTTCTTATAAATCCAATTTAACTATTACATTAAAATGTTTCTGTCATAATATCAGTGAAAAATTATTTGTAAGTAAATATACTAGACTGTATAGAAAAGAATTTTTAGAATAAACATATTTTGAAAACTCTGGAGAGCTTTTTTTTAAATTTTGTTTTATTGCTTAAAGTATTACAACGAATGTTAGATAGGTCTCCATTTTTTCCCCTTGACTTTCCCCCTCCTCCCCTACCCCCCCAGTGGATAATAAAGACCATTATAAATTGATCAACATAAACAGATACAGAGGCAGAACAGGATTGAACAGACTGTCAACCTATAGCTAGAAGGCTGAGGAGGGTTGGGGGGGAGTTAAGAGATCAACTGAAAGACTTGTATGCATGCATATGAGCATAATCAATGGACACAAGACACTGGAGAGCTTTTTAAGAGATAAGTTGCAAATCACACTGATTGATAAAATAGCATTTGAAATGCCAATTTTGATTTTATTGTTGAGTCAAGACTAAGGTTACCTGAGTATTAAGAAAAGGAGGGGAGGAAACCAAGATGGCAGCATAGGTAAACACCGGAATTGCTGCTGGGAACAACTATCTCAAAACTACACCAAAAAGAAAAAATGGACACCACCCAGACCCACAGGACGGCTGGCTGAATGGAAATTCTACAACTATAAAGAGATTGAGACCCAGAGGAGGTGAGGCAATAAAGTGCAGAGGTGCGGAGGCGCGTGCGAAGAGGCTCACGGAAAGGACTGGAAGCATTTTGTACCAGAGGGAAGCACAAGTTCCCAGCGGCTCAGAACTCCAGTTCTAGGCGAGTTTCTGGGGACTCAGAATCATACAGGGAGGAGCTGGACTGTCTGGCACCACCTGGCACCGGGTGGATCTTCAGAGCAGCTTTCTCTCATTGGTGCCAAGGGTCACTGCGACCCAACCTGGTGCTTCTTAGGGAAGGGCAGAGAATTGGCCATTGCTGGTTGCTCTGCCCTGTAGACTCCCCAAGACCCTGCTCCACCCCAACTTCATGCAGAAGCTTTTGCATATAAAAGGCAGGGGAGCCCCAGGCAGAAGCTAAAATAGCACCTCCTTGGAATTCCAAGAGACTGTGTACCCAGTGGTCAGAGTGGGATCACCCAGTCTATAACTCCTCAGACTCATAAGGGATGTACTCAGGGGGCAGACTCAGTGGGCACCAAAGCCCCACTAAAGCAAGTCTTGCCCCATAGGGGTGTCTCCAGCATAGTTCTCCCACCATAGATACAGCTGATTAAAGCCACTCTGTCAAAGCAGGGAAGCAGCCAAAATGCAGAGACAAAGAAACAGATCACAAATGACAGAAATGGAGGAAAGCAAACGACTGGATATAGAGTTCAAAACCATGGTTATAAGGCTTTTCAAGAATATTCTAGAGTATGCTGATAAATTTAGTGAGACCCTCGAGGATATGAAAAAGGACCAGCTAGAAATTAAGCATACACTGACTGAAATAAATAATAATATACAGAAATCCAACAGCAGATGGGAGGTTCGCAAGAATCAAGTCAAAGATATGAAATATGAAGAAGCAAAACCCACCCAGCCGAAAAAGCCAAAAGAAAAAGAATCCAAAAATATGAAGATAGTGTAAGGAGTTTCTGGGACAACTTCAAGCATAACAACATCAGAATTATAGGGATGCCTTAAGAAGGGAGAGAGCAAGATATAGAAAACCTATTTGAAGAAATAATGACAGAAAACTTCCCCTACCTGGTGAAAGAAATGGACTTGCAAGTCCAGGAAGCACAGAGAACCCCAAACAAAAGGAATCTAAGTAGGACCACACCAAGACGCATCATAATTAAAATGCCAAGAGCAAAAGACAAGGAGAGAATTTTAAAAGTTGCAAGAGAAAAGCAGTTTACCTACAAGGGGGCACCCATATGACTGTCAGCTGATTTCTCAACAAAAAATTTGAAGGCCAGAAGGGAGTGGCAAGAAATATTCAAAGTGATGAATAACAAGAACCTACAACCAAGATTACTTTACCCAGCAAAGCTATCGTTCAGAATTGAAGGTCAGATAAAGTGCTTCACAGACAAGAAAAAGCTAAAAGAGTTCATCACCACCCAACCAGTATTATATGAAATGCTGAAAGGTATCTTTTCAGAAGAAGAAGAAGTAAAGATAAAAATTATGAGCAACAAATACATATCTATCAACAAGTGAACCTAAAAATCAAGTGAATAAAAAAAGTATGATGAACAGAATAAACTGGTGAATAGAATAAAATCAGGGGCATAGAAAGGGAGTGGAATGACAATTCACAGGGGTAAAGGGGTGTTGGAGGTGTGGGAAGAGACTGAACAAAAATCATACACCCATGAATGAGGACAGTGGTGGGGGGCAAATAAGGGCAGTGGATGGGGTGGGAACTTGGAGGAGGGGAGTTATGGGGGAAAAAAGAAAAACAACTGTAATAATTTGAACAATAAAGATTTTAAAAAGAAGAAAAAAAAGAGGGGAGAGCATTAAAAATGCTAGAAAAAGTAGGAAAAGGGGGCATAATGGAAAGACTCAGCATGTAGAAATTTGCCAAGATATAGAATCTCAGGTATAGAAGATAGTAGAAGATACATCTATTTAGGTTTGTCTGATTGCTTTGAAATTATGTCAAGGTATGTAGAATCTGGCCCATGATAGAGATTCAGGTACATTTGAAGTACTTGAAAATGTTGATTAGGAGCCCTTTTCACAAAGATGGCACCAAAAGTAAACAATTTACCCCCCCCCCCCCGCCCAAAGCTTAAGCTAAATCAAAGGTGTTGAGGGCAAGGAAAATAGTGGTGAAAGGTGTTCATGACCATAAAAAAAAATAAATAAATAAATAAATAAATAAATAAATAAATATCTGCACGTCTCCCACCTTCCCATGCTAAAGACACTGCAGCTCCCAAGGCAGCCTAAATATCCTTGGAAGAGCACCCCCAGGAGAAACAAACTGAGTCAGCCATGAAGAAGATAGAAGACAACACACGTGTTAATTGTGGATGTCAAGGCCAACAAGAACCAGGTCAAACAGGCTGTGAAGAAGCTGGATGACACTGATGTGGCCAAAGTCAGTACCCTGATTAGGCCTGATGGAGAGAAGAAGGCAACTGTTCAACTGGCTCCCAACTATGATGCTTTGGGTGCTGCCAACAAAATTGGAATCCTCTAAATTGAGTCGACTGGCTAATTCTAAATATAAAAATTTTACACTGTAAATATGTATATATATATGAATTGTTAGAAGGTACTGTCTGTTCAATAAGTATTCCCAACTGTAATGGACAGAAATCTTTCTTAATTGGTAATTTTGATAATGGAAAACAAAAGATAAAAACTCATTGAAAAGTAAAAATATGTATTGTCATATTGTCCCTTTTTAAAAAAATGTATTGATAGTATTACAGATGTCCCCTTTTTCCCCCATTATTGTCCCCCTTCCAGTGTCCACCCCACGTAGGCCTTTACCACCCCATTTTCTAAGTCCATGGCTATACATTTGTGCATATAAGTTTTTTGGTTAATCTCTTCCCTCTGAGATTCATCAATCAGTTTTATTTTATTCATCAGTTTTTATTCATTAGATTCCATATATAAGTGAGATCATGTGATATTTGTTTTTCTCTGACTGAATTATTTTGCTTTGCATAATAAGTCATCATGAAACTGTAAAAATTCTAGAAGAAAACATAGGCAGCAAATTCTCAGAAAACTCCAAGTAGCAGGATTTTCACTGATACATCACCTAGGGCAAAAGAAACAAAGGAAAACAAACAAACAAATAAATGGGACTACATTAAACTAAAACGCTTCTGCAGAGCAAACACCCACAAAAATGAAAGGGAACCCACTGTATGGGAGAACATATTTGCCAATGATACATCTGAGAAAGGGTTATTTTCTATATTTTCCTTTTTATTCATAAATGTTACTAGGAATTCAGAAATATAAGTATTTAGAGATTATGACTGATTTTCATACCTCAGAAATGTCTTCAAGGCACCAAAACAGATAGGCTAAGTCTTTACAGCACCACTGTCCCAAGTGTTTATTAGAGGAAGTTGTTCTCACTGTGCTGCTGAGCTAGATGACCTGTGTGTGCCTGTCTGTTCTCTGCTCAGCTCCTCACAGGACATTCTCCTATTAGTACTTGCCTTTTTTTAGCCACAATGGTCTGTGGGCAGCACTTGGAGTTTGCCAGGTTCTTATCTTACTCAGAGACTTGCATATGCTCTTAACTTTGTGTAAAACAACCTTGTCTTGCTAATCCCATGGCTGGTGTAGTTATGTCATTCAAATATTAAGTCATAGAATGAAAAATGCATAGACAGGCCCTTTGGAGGGCCAATAACCAACTGGTATACCCTCAACTACGTTCTCAAGGGTCCCTAGATGTCAAGAGGGTGAAACAAAAAGGCGGGATATTCTAGGCCCAAATAGCAACACACTTGAAGGTTTAGAGATAAAACAAGATATCTCTCTCTCTCTCTCTCTCTCTCTCTCTCTCTCTCTCTCTCTCTCTTTCTCTCTCTCTCTCTCTCTCTCTCTCTCTTAGGGAAAGCCCACACTTTCCAATGATTCTGGTAGGCTGTGAGGTAGGTGAGGCAGATAAGAATCTGAAAGTTAGGAAGCATGCAGAATGCATAGCACCTTAAATGACATGCAGGGGAGCTTAGACTATATTGTTGATCAGAGCAACACCTGCTAATGACTTTAAGTAGAAAGCCATGTGATCATATTTGAAATGTCAACCCTGTTAAGAAAGAAGTGAAGAGTAGCAAGTGCCATGTAGAAGTCAGATAGGAGGTGGTCTCAATAGTCCTTGTGGGAGATGAGGAGAATTGAACAATGTATAAGAGGCAGACAAATAAAACTCAATATAGAGCTCTCAAAGTCTTTACTTAGAGACTTTTTTTCCTGCCTGATATAATTCTCAGGAGGTTGGTTGTCGAATTTTCAGGTTTATGGAATAATTTAGTAGAAACACAAGTTACAATGTAGTGGGGATGCCTTTGTGGTAAATGAGACTGCTTATTGACATGCTGGATAAAAAAGCAAGAGGAACATCTAATAGGGAGACAGAAAAATCAAATAAACAAGCAGCAGACTCAGGGACTGAAGTCATGTCAGTAGTGTCCCAGTTAGTCTGAGGCACATATCCTCACAACTCACTCTATCAACATACATGACACAGACAAAATAGCAGATATTCTGAAGATCACAGGTGAGGAATGACATACTTTCTGCTTTAAGCACATTTTCTTTTTTAAAAATACATTTTAAAAATATTTTTATTGATTTCAGAGAAGGGAGAGGGAGAGACAGAAATATCAGTTATGAAAGAATCATCAATCAATTGCCTTCTGCAAATCCTCTACTGTGGATCAAACCCACAACCCAGGCATATTCCTCGACTAGGAATCAGATCATGACCTCCTAGTTCATAGGTCAACATTCAACCAGAGTCATACCAGTTGGGCTAAGCACATTTTCATTCAAGAGAATTCAAACTAAAGCTGATATGGACACTTTTAGGTGCACAGTGAAAGCCACACAGACCAGTGAGCCCCAGCCTGCTTCACTTCCTCATGACCCTAATTCTAGAAAAGCACACACAATTGGGAAGCATTACCCAGAGGATCTGCTCACTGTTGTCCTTTGAGCTCAGGTAACAGTGTTGAGATACCACAATAGACAACATTCCCCAGTGACCCAAAGTGATTTCTGATTACAATCATCGTAAATGACAGTGCAGACAAAGCAAAGAGGACTGTGTGTCCAGAATAGTCAAATAACAGGTTTTTGGCTTTAGGGTCAGGAAATAAAAATGGTTGCCTATATTTGTGCTTTCTCATAACACTCAGGGTACTAGTGCCAAGTTAATTTCCTAAGTTAGCTGAGTTTTGAGGGGAAAAAAGTGAAGGTGATTTGGTAAAACACAAGCACATAGCAGGAGGAAGACATTAAGAAAAAGAAGTCAAATGTTGCAAAAATATTTAAATTGCAATTTTAAAACAGTAATCATGAGAGCAAAATGTTAGAGATAAATTTAAAATCCAAGGACTCATTAGAATGTAAATCTTCTTAAGAGGAAATCTTGTGAATATGCTGATGTCTGACTAAAAAATTCCAGAATTATAATAATAGTAACACAAACTAAAAATGTGAGTATTACTGTGTGTGTCGGGGGGGGGGGGGTCACTATTCCCGTGTCTGTGAGCTAATTAACCATCTCTTATAAGGAAAGTCTCCTCAGCACTTGAGAGATGCAAGAACTGTTGTGCTCAGGGTTAATTAACTTCAATGAACCACACACTGGACAGTGACTAGGCCAGCAGCCTCGCTCCTGAACACCTTCTCTGAGCAGCTAAGAGATTAGTTTCTAAAAATTAATCACAGCATGTGACAAATGCAAGGGGAAGAAAAGCTCCTGAATTTGACTGCACAAAGTCTATGTGAAGCTGAGAAGCATATCCAGTAAATCTGATCAAATCTTTGCTGAAGGTAACCATTATCAGATTGAGTCTTCCAAAGAAGATGGCTCCCACATCGTCCTTCTCCAGCTCAGAACCCCTTAATAGCTGTGCCTTCTTGCAGGATTCAGTACACATCCTGTTCTGGAAATACTTTTAGTCTGGCAACAGTTATTTGAATTTTCTTTATCTCACCAAATCAGTTAGTTATTTCCTTAGTATTTGAGATAGCTCAAAGCAATAAATAGTGATACAAGGCTATTTTTGTGCTTTATATTATGAAATATTTCCAATAAAAATAGTGTGAATACTATAGTAAACTTATAAATAACACTCCATATTGCTGTCATGTCTAGTCTTATTTCGCCATCACACACATCCCAACATTGAATATTTCTAAGAAAATATCAGATCCTAACATTTGATCTGTAAACATGTTAGTATGCATTTTGAAGACATAGGCATTTTTTTCATCTAAAAGAGCCACATGACTATTTATGAAATGTAAGGCAGCTTTTAAATAAAAGAGACATGTTCTTATAATAATTAAAAGAATAACTTTTATTTTCATCAATGATTTTGTATTCAAAATTTCCCTGTCATTTTTTTAAGTGTGCTTGCTTGAATTTGGATTGCAAATCAATGGCAATTGGCAGATATGTCTTTTAAGTTCCATTTGAATTATTGATTTATTTTCCATTTCTTTTTACTTTCATCTGCAGCCTTTAAACTCTAACACCATGTTTTCCCAGAAAGTCAGGTTCCTTCTTTGCCACACTCCTTGTCACTCATTGTCTATAGCACCACTAAACCTAGATCGCCCAAGTTTGATAAAGTTCTTTTGAGAAGACAAATTGATTTACGTTTCAGATTAAACAGGGAAATTATTCCTGACCAAGACTTAATAGCTCTAGTTATTGTTTGTTTGTTTTTCCCCTTAAGCCCATCTTCCAAATCCGATCTGTTGAAGAATCAAACCCTGAAAGCAATGATCTGAGAATAATGTAGTGCAGAGAACCAGGCAAGTGCCAGTTTCCAAGCCTGTGCTCTATCCATGTTTCTTTCTAGTTCAGCTCCTTCTGTGAACGTCATTCAATCAATATTTCTGGAGGATTCACCCCAGACCAAACTGAAGCGGAAGTTCCAAAGGTTAACAACACAGAGCGTCACTGACATAGAGTGCACCTAAAGGTACAGTGAGGACCTGACTAAAGAGTCCGCCACAGTGCAAAATAGGACTCATGAACACCGATTCTGCGGCATGCTTCTTGAAGGAGATCACCACAGTCCAAGTGTGCAGCGTACTCCATGCTATCAGCTTTTCCTTGATATGTGTTGTATATATGAGCTCCTTAGATATCCTGCAGGGAGGGACTCTGCTTTATTTTATTAGGTCTGGTCTTACAAAAACTATGCCTACAAAAACATTTTCCTCCCATGCAACACTCAGTAAAATTCTGTGAGAAGATAGTTCCCTCAAGTTCATTTTAGAAAATAGCAGACTTTACCAGCCTCATGACCAGTATGGGTATGTCTCTCCTCCCTTATCTAAACAGTCCTACAAAATAGTCATCATCTTTCTTAAAGAATTGCCAGATCATGCCCTAACCGATTTGGCTCAGTGGATAGAGCGTTGGTCTGTGGACTGAAGGGCCCCGGGTTCAATTCTGGTCAAGGGCATGTACCTTGGTTGCCGGCACATTCCCAGTGGGAGGTGTGCAGGAGGCAGCTGATCGATGTTTCCCTCTAATTGATGTTTCTAACTCTCTATCCCTCTCCCTTCCTCCCTGTAAAAAATCAATAAAATATATAAAAAAAGAATTGCCAGATCATATAGGTTATGCTCCTTTCTAAAATTTCATGTCAAGTACATACAATAAACAAGGGGGTACCATTTTACAAAAAAATGTAGTGCCTATCAGAACTTTTTAGATTTTTTTTCTGTCAAAACTACCTTTCCTCCTTCATGTGTCTGGATGATCTTTTAATCACAAGCTGTGTTGTGTGGTGCTGTCTGCCACTGCAGCACACACGTATCCTGGATGTGGGTCACCACAATATCCCTTGCCTTTATCTTTGCCTATAGACACTCCGCCCACGGTGCTGGAATTCAGGCCAAGACCTCAATGATGTCATTCTTGAACTTTACAATCCTGAGTGAATATTCCCTTTCCCGTGTCTCCATAGCACTCTTCTTGGATCTGTCTTCCATAGCACAGCATACTCATGCTCTATTCTACTAGACTGTGGGTACTGGGCACTGTGAAAGGCTGATGGATCTTGGGCAAGCCAGCTCGTGCCCTAACTCTAGGCTTATCTTAGGGCCCTCCATCCTTTGTCTATTAATGCTTGTTGGGAGTGAGTCTTGCATTAGAGATAATGAAGATCATCTCCTGCCCTGGAGAATATGCAATGTCTGTTTCATAGTTTAGTTTACAAATAACACAAATTACAACCCTTCAACCTATACAATGAAACTGAGTTATATTAGATTTAGCAAATAAAATATGATAATATGGATTTTAGTTTTGATCAAGTTGAGTTCCAAATAGCCCAGTCAGTTCTGTTGCTCTCTCAAGAAGCTTCTCTCCCACTACTGGAAAATGACCTCCCATCTGTTCTAGTCTTTCAGACAACAGCCAGATAAACACCCCAGGGCAGGTGCCTGCCAGGAAGGCAGTAGGTAAAACTAGTTATGCACGGAAGCAAGTCCAAGAGTGAAAGAGAGACTGTCTTTGTGAGGTTAAGTGAAACTTCTGTTACTTAGCTGTCAGATCTTTCCTTCTCAGTATGTAGACCATCAAAAATATTTGGTTAATAGAAAAGTATAAGAATTTAAAAATGTTAGCATTGTAATGGTGGGGGAAAAGAAGACAGGACTAAAAGCTCTTAGTTCAAAAAGGTTAAACTATTTCACTAACATCACATAACTAGTGGGTGCCAAACTACAGCTTAGAATCCAGGTGTGTCTTCCTGCACCCAGACCTACTGTCCTCCCCACAGTTATGACAGGTAAGGGGAGAAGGAAGGAATGCTCCAAAGGGGACTCTCTTAGTTACTCCAAAATAACTTAATCTGAGGAGCTTTTTGGAGCAAATTGAATATTATTCTCCTGAAAGTTGCTAAGTGTAGTTTTTACTGAGTGATTTGGTTACTCAGTAAACATGGTTTTGCTTGAGTTGATGTACATTGTGCTACCAAAAATATAGCTTGGAAATGTCAGTGGCCTGTTTTAATGTAAATTCTCCATATGTGTGGTGAAACATATTGACTTCTAAGTAATAATGTACTTTGACTTGATATATATTGACTTACACCTCCTAGGGACTTATCGATTGTTTTCAGTAAATAGTTTGTGAAATGTTTTCTCATTTAACTAGAAATAAAGCTCAGCTTTTAGCAAGATTTCTTTTGTTCTTTCTTCTTTTACTTTATTTTTATTGTTGACAATGTTACCCTCTCTGTTCCCCTCTACCCAGCTCTCACCCCTGCCTCTCACTGGCCAGTACCGCTCTGAGTCTGTGGGATATGCATATATGTTCTTTGGCTAATCCCTTCACTTTCTTTTATCCTGTCTCCCTCCCATCTCCCTTCTGATAGCTGTCAGTTTGTTCCTGTGTATCCATGCCTCCGTTTCCATTTTGTTTATCAGTTTATTTTGTTCATTATATTCCACATATAAGTAAGATCATATAGTATTTGTCTTTCTCTCACTTGCTATTTCACTTACTTTAATAAACTCCAGGTCCATTCATGCTGTTGCAAAAGTTAAAGATTCCTTTCCTTTTTTATGGCTGAGTGGTATTTCATTGTGTTAATGTATAGAGCTTTTTTATTCACTTATCTACTGATGGGTAGTTGGGCAGTTGGTGCCTAGTCTCTAAATTAATCCGAAGCCACTAGTTGTTTTTAATTGAATTTTTGTGGTGCATTGGTTAATGAAATTATATAGGTTTTGGGTATACAGTTGTATAGTACATCATCTGTATATTGTATTATGTTTTCACCACCTTACATCAAGACTTATTCCATCACTATTTATCCAATTTTCCTTCTTTTAACTTCCCTCCACTCCACCTTCCTTTTGGCTATTCCATACTGTTGTCTGTGTCTGAGAGTCTCTTTTTTTAATTTGCTTGATCCCTTCACCCTTCTTACCCATCTGACCTATTGAGACAGCATGGATGGACCTGGAGAGTATTATGATAAGTGAAATATGCCAGTCAGAGAAAGATACTTACCATATAATTTCATGCATCTATGGAATCTAATGATCAAAATAAACTAACAAAGTGGAGACAGACTTATGTATGGATAGAGAGAATAGATTGACATCTGTCAGAGGGGAGGAGTTTGGGAGCTGGGTAAAACCACTAGTTTTAAATGTGTATAATCTGAAGACCTGAGGCAATAAGCAAACAAAAAATAAAAAAAAACTGGTTAAAAAACTCATAGTTTAGAAAAGAATACACATTTTTCCTGCCACTATAATGTAAACAAACAATTATGTTTAACATTATTCCAACTATATAAGATCAACAAATAAAATAGTTATAAAAAGACTAGAATATATAGATCAATCTTTATGCAATCTTCATACAGTATTTTCCTCTAATTAGTTTTAAATTCATAAAGAAAGATTTAAACCAGATTTGAGTATAGTCCCAAGATGTTGCCATCAAGAACATTTGAATCTTTTTTATCTCTTTTTTATCTCATCATGCATGAACCAATCCTTTACATTTTACTCACGTTTTGCCACTTGCTATAATGCTTTATGTCCTAAAGTGAAATGAGGTTTTATTATTTTTCAAATTAGTCTATTTCTGACATTGAATAGATAAAAAATATATCACCAAATTTAAACAGGCACATTGGGTGACCATGCCCACCCCACCCCCCTCAAAAAAAAAGAAAAAGAAAAATTGTGTTCCCATATACCAGCACAATTCAAAATCATGTTTCAGAAAAATCACAACTATTAAGTCAGGATGGTTTTGTCATATCAAAATAGCTAACTTTATGTAAATTTGTGAATTTTAAGAATATTCTCTATATCAAAACATTAATAGTAACTATCAATGAGTAGTAGACCTATGGATGATATATTTTTCTTTCTGCTATCATTCTGAACTTTCCAAACTTTCTTAATTATTAGTTGATTTTAAAAGTCATTCTAAAATATATATTTTATTTATGTATTTATGTATTTATTTATTTATTTATTTATTTATTGTCTAAAGTTTTACATATGTCTTCTTTTACCCCTATTGAACTCTCCCTCCCCACAGCGATTCTCACCCTGGGCAAGCCCCCACTGCCCTAGTGTCTGTGTCTATTGGTTATGCTAATAGCATGCATTCAAGTCCTTTGGTTGCTCTCTAACCCCTCTCCCCTGACATTTGTCTTTGGATCTATTCTGGTTCATCAAATTATGTGGATCATTATATCCCACATATAAGTGAGATCATGTGATATTTATCTTTCTCCGACTGGCTTATTTCACTTAGCATAATGCTCTCCAGTTCCATCCAATTGTTGCAAATGGTAAAAGTTCCTTCTTTTTTATAGTGGCATAGTATTGCATTATGCAGATATACCACAGTTTTGTAATCCACTGATGGGCATTTAAGCTGTTTCCAAATCTTAGCTATTGTAAATTGTGCTGCTATGAACATAGGGGTGCATATATCCTTTCGGATTGGTGTTTCTGGTTTCTTGGGATATACTCCTAGAAGTGGGATCTCTGGGTCAAATAGGAGTTCCATTTTTAACTTTTTGAGGAAACTCCATACTGTCTTCCATAGTGGCTGCACCAGTCTGCATTCCCACCAGCAGTGCAGGAGGGTTCCTTTTTCTCAGCATCCTCACCAGCACTTGTCATTTGTTGATTTGTTGATGATGGCCATTCTGGCAGGTGTGAGATGGTACCTCATTGTTGTTTTGATTTGCATCTCTCAGATGATTAGTGACTGTGAGCTAGTTTTCATGTCTCTGGGCCTGCTGTATGTCCTCTTTCAAAAAGTGTCTATTTAGATCCTTTGCCCATTTTTTGATTAAACTGTTTATCTTCCTTTTGTTAAATTGTATGAATTCCCTGTAAATTTTGGAGATTAAACCTTTATAGGAAATATCATTGACAAATACCATATGTTCTCCCATGCAGTGGGCTTTCTTGTTGTTTTGTTGATGGTTTCTTTTGCTGTGCAGAAGCTTTTTAGTTTGATGCAATCTCATTTATTTATTTTCTCCTTAGTCTCCATTGCCCTAGGAGCTGTTTCTGTAAGATATTGCTACAACATGTGTCTGCTATTTTGCTGCCTATGGAGTCTTGTAGGATTTTTATGGTTTCCCATCTTACATTCAAGTTCTTTATCTATTTTGAGTTTGTTTTTGTTTATCATGTAAGTTGGTGATCTAGTTTCATTTTTTTTGCATGTATCTGACCAAATTTCCCAACATTATTTATTGAAGAGACTGTTTTGACGCCATTGTATGTTCTTTCCTCCTTTGTCAAATAATGATTGAGCATAATGGCTTGGGTTGATTCCTGGGTTCTCTGTTCTGTTCCATTGGTCTATATGTCTGTTCTTGTGTCAGTACCAGGAAGTTTTGAGAACTGTGGGTTGGTAATATACCTTGATATCTGGTATTGTGATCCCACCAACTTTGTTTTTCTTTCTCAGGATTGCTGTGGCTACTTGCTTTTTTTTTTTTTTTTTTTTTTTTTTTTTTTTTTTTTTTTTTTTTTTTTTTTTTTTTTAATTCCAGATGAATTTTTGGTGAGTTTGTTCTGATCTTTGAAATATGCCATTGGTATTTTAATGAGAATTGCATTGACTCTATATATTGCTTAGGGTAGTATGGCCATTTTAATGATGATTCTACCAATCCATGAACATGGTATGTTCTTCTATTTGTTTATGTTTTCCTCTATCTCTTTTTTTAATGCCCTGTATTTTTATGAGTGCAGGTCTTTTACCTCCTTAGTTAAGTTTATCCCTAGGTATCTTAATTTTTTGGTGTAATGGTAAATGGATTTTTTTTTTTTCATCTCTCTTTCTGTGAGGTCATTATTGGTGTATAAAAAGGCCATAGATTTCTGGATGTTAATTTTGTATCCTGCTACATTGCCAAATTAATTTATTAGGTCTAGTAGTTTTTTGATGGAGTCTTTGGTGTTTTCTATGTATGATTTCATGTCATCTGTGGATAAAGACAGTTTTATTTCTTTTTCAATTTGGATGCCTTTTATTTGTTTTTCTTGTCTGATTGTTATGGCTAACATTTCCAGCAGTATGTCAAACAGAAGTGGTGAAAGTGGGCATCCATATCTTGTTCCTATTATTAGGGGAAATGAGTTTAGTTTTTGTCCATTGAGTATAATGTTGCACTTTTCT
Organism: Murina feae; assembly: GCA_004026665.1. Lineage (NCBI taxonomy): Eukaryota > Metazoa > Chordata > Mammalia > Chiroptera > Vespertilionidae > Murina > Murina feae. Next base: position 28,416 of record PVJC01010871.1, on the reverse strand, counting down.
TATTTTATAGATTTCAACAATCATAAGGCTTTATATTAACATTTCACTTTTGAACTCAGGTTTAGCTTATGTTTTGGACAATGGGTATTCAATAATATCTTCTCTTCTTTCTTTGCTTCTCAGTAGCATTAATAATAGAAATTTAACTGCATCAATGAAATTTCATTGTATTTTACAACTTCTATCACTGACAAATGTGCCTAATATATAAAAACAATACTTTTTAAAAAAGGAATATAATGTTAGAAATAGCAACACTTCTATAGAAAAATAGGTTATAAATATGGAACATACATTTTGCAGAAAAAAAAAGACTATTGCCCTTTATCATATAAAAATATTCTAAAACTGGGTAATAATAAGATACATGTATATTTAAAATAAACTCATATATAATTTCTGATCTAACACATTGATAATATGCTTTGTTGCTGAGACCCTGGGGAAATTATGTTAGTGGAGAAGGTAGCAATATTTATCAAATTTACATTTTATCCAAATAATCCCTACATTAAGAATATTATGCAGCCCTGGCCAGTGTGGCCCAGTTGGTTGGGTGTTGTCCAGTGCATCAAGGGGTCACCAGTTCAATTCCTCATCAGGGCATATGCCCAGGTTGTGGGTTTAGTCCCCGGTCTGGGTGCATGCAGGAGGCATGATTGATGTTTGTCTCTCACAATCTCTCTTTCTTTCTCTCTCTCTCTCTCTCTCTCTCTCTCTCTCCCTCTCTTTCCCTTTCCTTTCTTCTTTCTAGAATCAATGAAAATATATTTTTAAAAAGAATATAATGCAGTGTGTGTGCAAAGGCATGCATGACTGGAAAATTATTTGCTATAGGAAAAGATGAACATATCCCAAATGTCCGGTATAAGGGGAAGGTTGAATAAATTCTGATAGATTTATGAAAAAGGAGAATAGGCAGCTATAGTAAGAAATGAGGAATTCCTCCATATGACACTACTAGAGGCACAGATAGGGTCCCTAGGCCTCATTGGCAATCAGGGCCGATTGGGGCCTTCTGACTGCCAAGCCAGGGCTTCCCTTTCTCAGCTGCTGGCTGCTGGCCAGAGCCTTCTTTCATTCAGTGCCACCTCCTGATGGTCAGCGCATGTTACAGCAAGTGATCAAACTCCCCGTTTCCCAGTTGAACTCCCGAAGGAATACCTTGAGTAGTAGCCTTTTATATATAAAAATGAGTGATATCTTAAAAATAATAAAATATGTATTACCTATAAATAAATAAAATAAAGTACCATTGTTTAAGTAAGTGTGAATAGTGTCTTATGTATTTATATACACACACATACCCAATTTGCTTACACTTACAAGAAAAACAATTTACCCCAAATCATAAAATTAAGCAGCAGATTATTTTGTGGGAAGAAGGAAAATGAGTGGGGATGATAGGAATAAAAGCTAGAGTGCTCTGAATATGTGATGTTTTATATATTTAACCTTGTAAGATTGTGAAGATTTTGGACAATTATAAAATAAGATTATGTCCAACTAATGAAAAATGAAACAAATGCGTGTGCCTCAAGTTGGTGACATAATTAAATCAAGACAAATTAGTTCTTCTTATATCTGAAACAACAAATTTACTGTTCTCCCATAAAGAAAAATGAACTGCAAGACAGAAAAATATTAGCTAGTTTATAAGTCATATTTCTTAGGGTGATGCAGGTTTTATTATTCTGAGACTGTTGAGTACGCATTGTGAAATAAAGCCAGGACTCAGTGAGGATCAGGACACAGGAAGGGAGGGTAAGGCCACAGAGGTTCTGTGGAGACCACGCAGTCTGGAACTTAGATTGGAAATACCAGTACACACTAATAATGCACTTTACTGATAAACAGCACCAAAAAGTGACAATATTAGAACATCTGATTTATAACTCCTAATAAAGTAATGAATGTAGACAGTGATCATTAATAGCTGCCAACCTTGCTATGAAGACAAGCTACTCAATTGGGTGTGTTTTCTGAAGAAAATATAAAACCCACCTATAAAGAATTATTGCCAACAGTTCTATCAGGCTTATGGAATGCACAAAAGAAATACCAGGAAGAGAGAATATATTACGTGAGATCAGGGAGATGACTATAAAAATTTATAGGACAAATATCTGGTTTCTTCAATAAGTAATTGCAGAGGAAAGTAAAAAGAAATAGAAAATAAATCAATAATTCAAATGGAACTTAAAAGACATATCTGCCAATTGCCATTGATTTGCAATCCAAATTCAAGCAAGCACACTTAAAAAAAAAATGACAGGGAAATTTTGAATACAAAATCATTGATGAAAATAAAAGCTATTCTTTTAATTATTATAGGAATGTGTCTCTTTTATTTAAAAGCTGCTTTACCTTTCAGAAATAGTCATGTGGCTCTTATAGATGAAAAAAATGCCTATGTCTTCAAAATGCATGCTAACATGTTTACAGATCAAATGTTAGGATCTGATATTTTCTTAGAAATATTCAATGTTGGGATGTGTGTGATGGCAAAATAAGACTAGACATGACAACAATATGGAGTGTTATTTATAAGTTTACTATAGTATTCACACTATTTTTATTGGAAATATTTCATAATATAAAGCGCAAAAATAGCCTTGTATCACTGTTTATTGCTTTGAGCTATCTCAAATACTAAGGAAATAACTAACTGATTTGGTGAGATAAAGAAAATTCAAATAACTATTGCCAGACTAAAAGTATTTCCTGAACAGCTGGCCATGTACTAGCTACAATCTTTTTCTTTGGCTTATGTGGGTATGTGATTGTGACTTTTGTATTCAGGAGTCTATTCATCAAAAGGAAATTCTCCCCAAGATAAACAAAATAACTTATTCAAGTTTCAACTTTGTGAGAATCTTATCATCAGAGTTTGCCAGTTCCAATAGCTAACTGGGAAATAATGGATAAAAAATAGGACAATTTGATATTGGAATGGATTTAAAATCATCCCTGTAATACTTCAGCTATAGGGAACAGATTTCATTCTAGAGAGTTCAAGTTGGAATGATTTACTATAGTGTATGTGATGGTGTTTGTAGAGAGGGCTAGGAGAGTTAAAAATACATTCTAGATTGAGCTTCCAGGTGTTCCTTCTTAAATAGCTCCACAGACTGGCATTGCTGCTATGAACTCCACAATCAGAAAACTTGCACCATCAGGATATCCTCACAGCTCAACATGGCCTTATCCAGAAGTGGGCTTCAGCACTACGGGCCACCCTATTACAATCTGCATCAGACAAAAAAAATAGATTCCTGTGCCTCTGATTGACCTAATCTAAATTAAATCTGGAACACTAGCTGAAAAAACAGTCTGTAAGATGTAGTTTTAGCTTCCCAGCCATTTTAATCCTAGAAGTCACATCAGACAATGATAGGATGGAAGCAAAACACCAACCAGCCACCTATATCACAAGGATCAGCACATTTGTATGTTTTTTTCATAAATTGTCACTCTTTGCATCCTTTCCTTTGTTCCTGACACCTCCGTTAAGCCTTAACCTGATTCCTTTCTCACTGTATGACACTTGCAGTTGTGTTAGACAAGCATTTTATCTTAAGCCAAGTACTTGTACAGAATATGCAGAAAGTGTTTCCTCTTCCATTCGCTTGAGAAGTTATATCTTAAATAAGGTGCCCAGGCCTCCTCTGAGGAATGCACCGTCATGTCTGTCAGGAGAGGGCAGGAGCCCCACTTCCCTCGCCCTCCTGCTCAGTCACAAGGCTCTTTCACAGGAAAGTGGTTTGGAAGTGGTGCTGAAATAATGCAGTCTTTCGAGATAGACAGGAATGTTTCCACTTGTGCTTCTGAAGCTGTCATAGAGTGACCCATGCATTGTTTCCTGTAGGCATTTGCCTTTTCCAGTTCAGATTCTGTCTCAAACTCCTCCTAAACCTCATTGACAGTCCACTGGTGAGAAGGTTCCTATTCACAGAGTGTGCAGTGCAGGGCAGCTGCCTGCAGGGACGCCTCTTGTGGACTTGCAGCATCAAGGCCTCCAACAAGCGAGGGACAGAGGAAAGAAGCAGGGCCTGGGCAGGAGAGGAAAACACTGCAGTAAATGTGCTGACTCCTGCCACTGATGAGCTGCAGAGAAGCTTTTCCTAAACAGGAAAAGGTTTAAAGCATTAGAACAACAGAACACACAGCAGTGGAGTGTTCAAGGCCTGGTTTCAAATAAACAATTCACCAGTGTTAGGACCAGACAATGGCATGCAATTAAGATATTAATTAAATCTCACAATACTTACCTAATTAGAAAATGTAAAAGTAGGATTATTCTTTCTTAAAGCAGCTGATAAGCAGATATTTATTATTATTATATTGTTTTGTTTTGTTTTGTTTTTACGGAGCAGAAGGGAGAGGGATAGAGAGTTAGAAACATCGATGAGAGAGAAACATTGATCAGCTGCCTTCTGCACACCTCCCATTGGGGATGTGCCCACAACCAAGCTACATGCCCTTGACCTGAACCGGGGATCCTTCAGTCTGCAGGCCGACATTCTATCCACTGAGCCAAACCGGTTAGGGCAGCAGGTATTATTAATGTAGGTTTGTGTGTTTTTTTCATTAAATAGAATATCTGGGGGGGAAATTGACCAGTAAATAGCGATATTACAATCAATCATTATTAAATATTTTTAGCAGCTGCTGGAGAAGTGGTGTAGAGTTGCTGGCCTCCCTGTCTGATACATGGCCAACTATATCATTTTTTTCTGCTTACTCCCCAATTCACCTATAGTTTAAGCTCCTTTATTCAACTTTTTTTCCTGAACTTTCTAGGAGTCCTTATGCCTGCTGAGTCTCTCTGATCTCAGTTCTAAAAGAAAGAAACCAAGGGAAAGATTTAATTGGGAGCAGAGGAATATACATAGGGTAAAGACAGAAAAACACTGTAGCAGGCACTGAGGAAGTCTGAAAGCTCTTGAGTCTACCGTAGAGGTCCAGGTACGTTCTCATTTCCTGGGTGGACTTTGGAGTTGATACAATCCACAGTACCTTCTCAGATCCATGTGCCATCATTTCTGGACCCATACTTCATCCTATCTAATAAAAGAGTAATATGCAAACTGACCATCACTAGATGGCTTCCCCCATGTGGTCAAAGATGGCTGTCCCCATGTGGTCAAAGAAGGCCACCACAAGATTGCCAGCAAGGGAGGGCAGTTGGAAGAGACCCAGGCTTGCAAGGGAGGACATTTGGGAGGGACCCAGGCCTGCAGAGAAGGGCAGTTAGGGGGACCCAGGCCTGCAAGGGCAGAGAGTTGGGTGGGATCAGGTTGTCAGAGGAGGCCAGTTGGGAGGGGTCCAGGCTGGCAGAGGAGGGCAGTTGTGGGGGACCCAGGCCTGCATGGGTGGACAGTTGGGGGGGATCAGGCTGGCAGAGGAGGGCAGTTGGAGGGGACCCAGGCCTGCAGGAGAGGACAGTTGAGGGGGACCCAGGCCTACAGGGGAGGACAGTTGGTGGGGGACTTGGCTGACAGAGGATGACAGTTTGGGGGGGACCCAGGCTTGCAGGGGAGGAGAGTTGTGAGACACACAGGCCTGCAGAGGAGGGCAGTTGGGGGGAACCCAGGCCTGAAAGAGAGGACAGTTGCGGGGGACCCAGACCTGTAGGAGAGGACAGTTGGGGGGACCATCCTGGCAGGGGGAGGGCAGCTGGGATAATCAGGCCAGCACAGGAGCAGTTAGGCATTGATCAGGCTGGCAGAGGAGTGGTTAGGGGCAATCGGCAGGCAAGAGGTTGGGAGCCAGCAGTCCTGGATTGTGAAAGGAATGTCCGACTGCCCATTTAGACCCAATCCCACCAGTCAGACATCCCTCAAGGGGTCGCAGATTGGAAAGGGTGCAGGTTGGTCTGAGTGACACCACCACCACCCCCCACCCCCACTCCATGCATGAATTTCGTGCACCAGGCCTCTAGTGTTTATTATATTATACTAGAAGCCCAGTGCACGAAATTCTTGCATGGGAAGTGGTCCCTAGGCCTGACCAGCAATTGAAGCATGAGCATCTGGTGTAGAAGGGCCAATCCCAGCTAACCTTTGGGCCCTGGGAAGCACCTGGTCCACCAGGCCTCCATGTACTCCCCCTCCACCTGACTCACAGAGCCTGCATGCAGAGATGTGGTGAACTTGGAATCTGCAGGCTGCAGTGCAATGTGGTCCTTTGGGCTGCTCAGCAGCACCGATTAGAAGCTGTGCAAGCAGTGTGCTCTCTGCCAGCCAGACTCAAAGAATGGCTTCTGTGTGAATGCATGCACCGGGAGCCCGACCAGCCCCTGTGGTCCTGGTGGCTGCAGCCTCGCTCACACAGAAGAGGTTGCATGGGTGTGGGGTGGGCTCCTTGCGGGTGCCTGGCAACTGAGCTTGGGGGCTTCTCCGGCGAGTGAGTCCAGGCATCCCAGGGGAATGAGAGCGAGCTCAGCAGACACCCTGCATTCTCACCGTACCTCCATCTCTGTGACCTCCACCCCCAGGTAGCCAGCAAGAGGTCACGGGCCCCCACCTGGGTGCTGGGAGAGGTTGGTCACCACCACCCACCTTCAGCTTCCTGTCCTAGCCCAGGGCCCAGCCCCAATCTGGTGATCAGAGCCTGCCAGCTGGGGAGAGGGATCAACTCCCACCATGGCAGGTGAGAGGTGGGCCTATTGGGGCCTGCCAGTCAGGGGGAGGGACCACATCTGCTGCCACCCACCCCAAGTTCCCTGTCCCAGCCCAGGGCCTGGCCCTGATTGATTGGATGACGGGGGCCTGACAGCCGGAGGGAGGGATCAGGAGGTGGGCCAGCAGGCCCCATCCAGCATTCTGGGCCTGAAGGTTGAAGGCAACTCCTGTGATGAATGTCTGTCCTCTGGTGATCAGAGCACGTTATAGCAATGGGTCATTCCGGTCTATCTGGTGATTCTGTCATAATGGTCGCTTAGGCATACACACACACACACACACACACACACATCATTTCATAAAGTGCATTTCTTTGCTTGCTTATTTCCATCCTGTTGGACAATGAAATCTGCCCAAGTGTAGACATTAGTTTTTTGTGTTGTAACAACTATTATATACACAACAGCTAAATAACATTGGATGCAAAGTAAATGTTTGGTAAACATTGATAAATGAATAAATGAATGAACTGATGAGTTTTGTATAGTGTGTGTGTGAGTGTGTGTGTGCTGCTTCTGGTATCATAGATGTTCTGGATATTGTGTTTTCCACTTTTCATAGAATTAGAGCCTCCATCATTGTGGTCAACTATCATACTTTCATATCAATCCTGAATTAAAACCTCATTATCAAAGAAAAATCCTATTAGCCTGAGACTCATAAAAAGATGGCTAGGCTCAGCCATTCAATCTCTAGCCTGTTAGGTCCTACAAACAACCCCATGGATGAAGACCACTCGTTCTAAGTGTATGCCTGGAAGGGCAAGCACAGAGATGGTGAGACTCAGCTTCCGTGTACAGGAGGCAGGAGACAGGTAAGGTATAAAAGGAAACAGCATTGCATGCAAAGATAAATGGACGCAAACACTGAGCAGCACACTTTGCTAAGGCTTACTCATGATTGGGCTGATAACGGAATGACTGAAGGCATGAACAAAGGCTAGAAAAGATGTTCTGGGACAGGAGCTAAAAAACCTTGCTCACTTGCCAAGACATGCAGTTTATTTCACTCGGCCTCAGAATCAATCAGTAATGAGTTTTCACTTAAAAATCAGCTAGTGAAATTTGGCTTTAGGAGTTTCACTGAGAAATACAGAGAATAAATTAACAAGGGGCAAAGCAAAGCCATAGGGAGAAAGACCACTGACACTGGGATGGTGTATGGTTCTTCCATTTTTGTATTTATTTATTTTCAAGTATCCATTTTAATTAAATCAGAAAGACTCCATCTCTTGTCCTTTTAGCATTTTTCTTTAGGGTTTTTATATTCCAAGCAGAAGTTCTCAGGCCATTGAGACTTTTTTAATAGAAAATATGAACTGAGGATAGAGGAAAGAACCTTATCTATCAAAATCAGTGATTTCCCTGATGATGCTGTAAAAGGGTCACCCGCCTCCCAGGCCTTGGTGTGGCTGAGTAAAAGCATTGATGTCTTCACAGGAGAGAAGATATACAAATGCTGTCGACAATTCCTGGGCAAATATGAAGGAAATAAATGACTTCGTTACTTTGAAATGTTAGGGGACATCAACACAGAAGCTCTGGGCAACACATAAAGCCATCACTATTAATAAATGGAATTTGATGACCTCGCCTCCTATGGCACATAAAGGAACAATAGTGTCATTCTCTGGGAAAGGATGTTTGGTTGTTTGTGGTTGAACTGGGGCCAGGGGGTGTGAGTGTGTGTTTCCTCCTCTGTGTCACCATATCACTGGCTTCACCTACATCTGTAGCACATGGCGACCATGGCAGAGTTTTCACCAGAACAGACACCATGGTATCTAAGGGGAGGTTAAAGGTCTTTCAGTACCTCTACCCCACCTATTTTTGGAGAAGCACTTATCTTGGTTGCTAATTCCACTCCAAAAATGAAGATACCCAAGGCTAACATATGTAGATATGGGATCTGTGCTGGCTGCTTAGGGCAGGACAAAGTGGGGGAGGGGTGTTTCAGGTAGGGGAAGAAAGAGCATAGAGTGTCTCATTATTTTTCTTCTTTTCCTTTTGATGTGATAGGCTGGTAAGAAGAACCTGGCTATTCTGCCTTTGCCTCCTGGAAGAAAGGACACCTGGAGCTAGCCTGAGTGACAAACTGTCAGAGCACACAGCAGATCTCTGTGTTCCACATGTGCACGTGGTCCTGCCTCATTTGGCCGTTGTAGTGGAGTTGATATGAAGGAGTTGATTGCCCTTGGAGAGGAAAAAAATAAAATCTATCCAAGGGGACACAATATTCTTGTTTCCTTTAGTCAGACCTGAATTATAATTTCCCACTAACTTGATCGACCTTGGGTGAGCTTTTTATAACCTCCTTGAATCCATTTAGTTTTGTATACAAGACCAAAAAGTACCCCACAATATCCAATTCTAGAGGTAGAAGGGCATACTGGTAAAATGGTCTGGCATATCTGAGTACTAAGTTTTAACTGCTTCTCATTATTGTTTCGCTACCACTCTTTTAGTGTTGTTATTATTGTTGAGAATAATAAAAGGGATCGTCAGCTTTCTCATGAACGCAAAAGTAAGGGACTTGCTCCAATCACCAAAGGAACATTAGCTAGGAAAGTCTTTTGAAATATTATGTAAACTCACATGCACACACATGCATGCTCATGTATCCATCGAAACCGGCCCCTGTACCTGGTGTTATCAGGAATTTGGGATTAGGCTGCTAGCCATAGTCTATTCTTACATCCACCCAGCATTTCTTACAAAAGTCCATGCAGAACAGGATCTCAAAGCCCTATTCCATGAAGGATGTATGTTTCTGTTTGCATATGTCTATTGGTCATCTTTTTTAAAAATAGACATCTTTGGAGAAGTGAATCAGGTCCTTTGCTCATATTTTAATTAGGTTGAGTTTTAGTTAGATTGTTTGAGTTTGTGGTGATTTTGTTTGTTTTTATTATTGTTTTCAGTAGTATGAGTTCTTTATAAATTTTGGGTATTAACCCCTTCTCAGATGTGTCATTGGCTAATATTTTTTTCCCTTTTAGTTGGTTATATTTTTGTTTTGTTGATGATTTCTTTGTTGTGCAGAAATGTTTTAGTTTGTTGTAGTCCCATTTGCTATTTTTTTTCTTTTGTTTCCCTTGTCTAGGGAGATATATCAAAAAAAAAAGTATTGCTAAGAAGAATCCTCAACCTTTTGGTATACCAGATGACTTTCCATCCTACTGACCCACACTGGCTAGGGCAAATATAAAGATTTAATCCATTTTGAGTTTATTATTATATATGATGTAAGAAGTTGGTCTGGTTTTAATGTTTTGCAAGTATCTGTCCAGTTTTCTCAATCCAATTATTAAATAGACTATTCTATTCAAGAGGTGGATGGGCATACTGGTAAAATGGTCTGGCATATCTGAGTACTAAGTTTTAACTGCTTCTCTTTATTGTTTCGCTACCATTCCTACTTTTAGTGTTGTTGTTGTTGAGAACAATAAAAGGGATCATCAGCTTTCTCATGAACACAAAAGTAAGGGACTTGTTCCAATCACCATTCTATTCAAGATGTTCTTGCTTTCTTTGTCAAATATCATCATAGGTTTATTTTGGGGTGTCTATTCTGTTCCATTGAAGTATATGTTTATTTTTATGCAATACCATGCTCTCTTGATTACTATGGTCTTATGGTATAGCATAGCCTCATCCAACTTTGTTTTTGTTCTTACTCAATATTGCTGGGTTGTTTGGGTATTTTTGTGATTCTATATATATTTTTAGATTATTTGTTTTAGTTCTGTGCAATATGCCATTGGTATTTTGATATAAATTACCTTGAATCTATAAATTGCTTTGGGTAATATGGACATTTTAATGATGTTATTTCCTCCTATTCATTACATGCTTTCATTTATTTGTATCCTCTTTTATTTCTTTGTTTAGTATCTCATAATTTAAATCTCAGAACAGATTTTTTTTATTCCTACAGTTTGTTTGTTTGTTTTTATGCAGTTGTAAATAGGATTGTTTTCTTAGAGTCCCTTTCTGGTAGTTAATTATTGGTGTGTAAAAATTCAACTGATTTCTAATATTAATTTTGTATATTGCTACTTTATACTGAATTTATTTATGACTTTTATTAGTTTTTTTATGGAGTCTCTATGGTTGTCTATAAACAGTATCATGTCATCTTCAAATAATGTCAATTTTTCTTTTTTTATTTCCCATTTAAATGCATTTTCTTTGTTCTTTTTGTCTAATTGCTGTGGCTAGGAATTTCAGTGCTATGTTGAATAAGAATGATGAAAGTGGATATCCCTGTCCACTTTTTTTCCCCCTTGATTTAAACAAAAACAAAAACAAAAACTTTACTTTTTCTCTGTTGAGTATAATGTTAGCTGTGGGTTTATCATATATGACCTTTATTATGTTGAGGTATGTTTCCTCTATTCCAACTTCCTGAGAGTTTTTATAATAAAAGAGGCCTGTATTTTGTCAAGTGCTTTTTCTCAATTTTTGGATATGATCATGTGATTTTAATCCTTTATTTTGTTTATTTGATGTATCACATTCACTGATCTGCAGGTATTGTACTAATGTTGTAGCCCAGGAATAAATCCCCCTTGATCATGGTTTATAATCTTTTTAATGTAGTGCTGGATTTGGTTTGCTAACATTTTGTTGAGAATTTTTGCATCTATGTTCATCAGGGATATTGGGGATATTGACCTATAATTTTATTTTTTTGTAGTGTATTTTTCTGATTTTGGAATTAGGATAATGCTGGACTCCTAAAATGCTCTTGGAAGTCTTTCCTTCTCTTGACTTCTTAGAATAGTTTGAAAAGGATAGGTGACAGTTATTTTTTAAATGTTTGCTAAATTCATCTTGTGAAGCCATCTGGCCCAGGATGTTTGTTTGCTAGATATATTTTGGTTAACTCTATTTCATTAATTTTAATCAATATGTTCATATTTTTTTATTCTTCCTATTCAGTTTTGAAAATTGTATGTTTCTAGGAATTTATCCATTTCATCCAGATTGTCCAATTTATTGCATATAATGGTTCATAATATTTTTTTACAATCCTTTGTACTTCTGTGGTGTCAGCTACTACTCTTTCATTCCTGATTTTATTTATTTGGGACATCTCTTTTTTCTTGAGTCTGGTTAAAGTTTAGTTAATCTTGATTACATTTTCAGAGAACCTGCTCTTTGTGTTGTTTAACTGATGTATTTTTTTTTCATCTTTATGTCAATTGTTTCCTTTCTAATTTTTAAAATTTCCTCCCTTCAATTCACTTTGGGTTTGTTTATTGCAGCACCACCTGCCTAGGCTCCCAGTTCAGCTTCTGAGATATGAGTGGATGGGTGGCCACTGTGTGTTCCCAGTATTTGTGGGAGTGGAACAGTCATTGTTTAAGTCTTTTCTGTCTCTGGATTTATCTGTGCTTGTTCTTCAGCTCCAGAGAGCAGAGTTGTATTGGACTTTTTGCTTGTATCCAGGTACTTTCACTCCATGCCCAGGACACATGAAGCAAAAAGAAGGCCCTGGGGACTCAGTGTTGTGCTATGAGGTCCCTAGGGGATCTGTCTTCTGTCTTTCAGTTTTCTTATTTTTTGTTGTTGTTTCTTCATTTCATGTTGTGTATATGTCCCAGTTTGTTTTGTTCTTGACAAGAGAAATAGGGGAACCTATGTCTACTCCATCTTCCTGGATGCAGAAACTCTACCATAATCTTTTAATTAAAAATATGGTGAGCTTCAAAGATGTTGAACAACTTGCTAAAGTTTACACAACTCTGCATTCAATACAAGTGATTGAATTCAAGGTACCCTTACCCCTGTGTTTCTCTCAACTCCAATACTTAAAATAATACTTTAATGTTAAATAAATCAACATTTTAAATACTAGCTTAAAGAATGCATATTTTATCTTTGGCTGGTGACTCAGTTGGTTGGAACACGGTCACATACACTAAAAGGTAGTACAGGAGGAAACATGTTGATGTTTCTCTGGCACATTCATATTTCTTTCTCTCCCTGTTTCTTTCTTTCTCTCTCTCTCTCTCTCTCTCTCTCTCTCTCTCTCTCTCTCTCTCTCTCTCATCAAACATATCCTTAGGTGAGGATTTAAAAAAGAAGAAGAAAAGTTACTTTATTCTAGAAGTAACACAGAAACTTGAAAAAAATTAGAATTGGAAAGGGCATATATTTAAATGATATTATTATTTATAATTATACTTATATGTCGACCCTAATAAACAAAATAAACTGACAAACAAAATAGATTCAGAGACATGGAAACATGGAACAGACTGATGAATCTCAGAAGTAAGTGGGGGTTAACCAAAAATCTTATATGCATGTATGCAAAACCTATGGACGTAAACAATAGTTCATTAGACCTGGGTTAGGCCTGCATTAGGTGGATGTGGGTCTAGAGGATCAAAGAAAGAAAAAGGAGACACCTCTAATCCTTGCAACAATAAAGGTAAATTGTTTTTAAATGTATATGTCTATGGTATTTTTTCTTCAGTTTCCCTGTATAATCTCTTTAAAACACTGGCTGTCTTTTTAGTCAAATACCTACTTTGGGTGTTTTGATTATAATTCTCACTGACATTTCTCAAAACTCAAAATAGACAACCTGGGAGAACAAAGTTTCTTTTTCTCAAGTACTAACTATCTCAGGCACAGGGTAGATGAGGAGAATGTTAAGAGGTATTTTGACAGGAGTTCCACATTAAACAATTTTAAAATATGTGTTTATCCAGCACATCTGAGCTCAGCAGCTGCAGGCATCTCCTGGAAAAAGCCAGCATGCATCCATCTCATGGAAGCCAGTGTCTGTGTGCATATCGATTTGAACAGAAAACACATGTGCATTATTATACAAAACACACATTTCATGAAGAGCTGGAACAACTGCATATTAGGTATAGCATGATAAGCTGAAAAACCTTAGATTTCATTTCAAAATAAAATCAGATTTTTCCAAAGGTTCTAATGAAATGTTTTTTGTCTAAAATTAAAATTGATTATGTTAGATTAAATAAATAGTCAATAATTTATTGAACTCTTATTATACACTTAGCTGTATAGAGGGGAAATGATTTTATACCTCAGAAACTGTTCAGCCTTACCGGCCCTTTAAGTCAATGCTGCCTCCTCATTTTCAGCAGGTAACCTCACTGCCTACTCTGAGTAGATCCTGGGCAACTGAACAAAATTCTTCTAATTTCTCTTTTCTTCATTTGAAAAGGTCAATGTGCATGTTCTGATTCCATTTACCGCTCTCTAAGAATAAGGTACATCCCTTCACTATTCCACAGTTAACTCCAGGCATTTGCTCTCCCTTTCCATTTCCAACATAGGTAGATGTTCCTACACGCCCACGTTCACACTGCAGGTCGGGTCTCTGCACTCCCAGGCCCAAAGAATTATTTAAAGACTCCTCTTAATGATGTTAGTCCATAAAATTAATAAACATTTATGGGCCAGTAGCTTTGCATCTACTAGAAAAAGTAATATGCATCAGTTAAAAATCCTTTTATTGTTCAAACCACAATTACTTACTATTGAAACGTGTGCTTGTTGGGCACTGCACAGCTTCTCAAATAATGAAGAACAGCCTGGGAGCCGCAGCTCTCAGACCATGTCCCACAGCTGCTTTCCCCTGGTGCTTGCTGTTAACGGCAGCAAATGCTGAGAGCAGGCTTCACATGGGCAGTCTAAGCAGGAGTGTCCACTGCCTTGTCCAAGTGTTTCACAGGATGCATCGTGGTTGCCAAGGTATCCTTGCATTTACCTCAAAGAACTGATGTGACAAAGCTCAAGTAAATTAGCAAAGTATTCTAAGTTTATACACTTCCTCTGAGGCATTTTTGGACTCCTTAACTGTTTCATGGAAAATTAACTCAAATGTTTTTAACCTTGAACAATTTAGAGTCACATGCTAGTTCCCCCAGACACACATATCCTTAGATAGATGCACTGCAGGAAATAAGTTTACCCCTCCCCCCCTAGATTTATAGAAAACCTGTGGATACACCCTATGCACACCCTATTGTAGTTATCATCTCTGAAGTAAACTACACTTTTAACTCTAGAATGGTGACACATCTTAAAATTAAATGCTGATGTTATTTATTTTCCACTTAAATCATTGGAACTATGATTTGTCCCTGATGGCTATAGTACTTACAAGTTTCTCTAAGAATTTGGTGAGAGAGAGAGAGAGAGAGAGAGAGACTAACTCACATTGGGAAAAATTGTTAATGTAAAATCCATAAATGTTCCTTGTTTCTTAATCGGAAACATCTCATTCCTGTTTGTATGCATGCCATCTTTCTGCACCTCTTGCCCAACTCCTGAATTAAGAGATTTCAACCATGAAAAAGTATGTCAGGAAAATCTTCATTAGCAGTTGAGTTTCTGTTCCCTTATGCTGTCTGCCATTATTGTCAACTCTAAACTAGGTTCAGTACTTGTCTAGAGCAATTTAGCAAGCTCACTCAACCCATTACTGTGGCAAACAGGCAGCAAGCAAAAAAGCATGATTCACATTTTGTATTTCTTCCCTCCAACATGCCTAGTGACAACACTTCATGTGCTTCTCAACTTGATTGTACCTGAGAATAAGGTTTGTCCTCCTCAAACAAAGTATGTTAGAAAGTCTTCCATTGTATGCTTGCTCCTGAAAAATTGTTGAAATCTATCACTAATTTGATGAGCAGTTTGATGGATGTGTAAGAAGATAGCTTGTGAAAGAAAGAAAGCTATGGAATCATTTTACTCAGTAAATACATGATAGAGGAGAGAATTATAAATTAATCCAAATTGAAATTAACATTAAAAGTGAGAATCACAGGCTCCAAAGTAGCAGTCCCCAAAATGCCCTATCCTCATCCCATCACACTCTGGGCCTCTCCATTCCTTTCAAATCAATCCAGGGGACTGCAGGGCTGTCACACATTAAATGACTCCCGCACCCATGATAAGCAATGCTACATTCTCCATCTTCTGTTGCTGTGAAAACTATGGGAATGTAAGTGCATTCACTGTGTCCCCTGAAGCAGCCTGGCACTGCTATTTTGTCCATCAGAGCACCCATATTAAACCCAATGCCACTTTATTGTTGTTCATTTTCCTTAAGACTCTTCCTCAATGAACCTTCTCCAGATTCCCAGGATGTTATAAATTATTCTGTTGTTTCAACTGCCTTTTGTTCATAACATTCTTCCTATGTTTATCTCATTGCAATATGTATGAGATTCACTCACCAATATTCATGGAATAAATTATTTAATCGACGAAGATGTGAAGGTGAGCAGTAATGAGGCCAGTGGGACTGGAAAAATGATGTAGTAGGGTTTTTTACCTTAATTATTTTTTGGAAGCTAACCATATCCCCACCCAAACCCCATAAAACACAATTTCAAAGCAATCAGTTCCTTTTCACTGTTGGCTGGAAAATGTCAGTATAGCTTCAAGTCAAACTGTGCAGGTGTCTGCTCTTTGGAAATTGGTTTTTGTAAAGATAATATAAGATAAAGTTCAATTCGTTTGGTACTTAATACTTCCAGATCTAAGGAGAACAACAGAATCAGTGAGATAAAATAATATTTTGAGGGGGGGGTGTCTTCATTCTCATGGCTTAGAATAGACAATGGCACATCATATTATCAATGCACATATATTGAGTGAATGGATAGATTTCTGAATTGATGAACCTAAATAGTTATTCTAAAGATTAACATACTACCCCTTTCTTCATTACTCCTGACAGAACCATGTTATTGTGTGTGGTTTTTTCTTTCTTCCTATAGACCAAAAGAACTGAGACAAAGAAAGCTTTGCTTCATTTTAGGTTTATAAGCATATATATTGGTAAGATTTAAAAAAAAATAAAATAAAACTTAACTTCCAAGTAGATAAAGTTGACAGAGTTTAAATTGAGTAGTAGATGAAGGAAAATCCTACCATCTTAAATGAAAACACACACACACACACACACACACATACACACACACCTTCTCATTAACCTGATAATAGCACTAGAAGTTTATATTAAATATCCAGTGATTTGCCTTTAGGGTCTTTATTTTGTAACATGAATTAAATGATATATTTTTTATCCTTATTTGCAAATGACATGATATTGTACATAAAAAGCCCTAAAGACTCCATCAAAAAACTATTAGACTTAATAAATGAATTCAGCAATGTAGCAGGATACAAAATTAATGCCAGGAAATCTATGGCATTTCTATACACTGATAGTGAACTTACTGAACAAGAGACTAAAAAAGCAATCCCATTTACTATCACACCAAAAATATTAAGATACCTAGGAATAAACTTAACTAAAGAGGTAAAAGACCTCTACTCATAAAACTATAGGACGTTGAAAAAAGAGAGAGGAAGACAGAAACTGATGGAAGAACATACCATGTTCATGGATTGGTAGAATCAATATCATTAAAATGTCCATACTACCCAAAGCAATCTATAAATTCAACGCAATCCCCATTAAAATACCAAGGACATATTTCACAGACCTAAAACTAACTCTCCAAAAATTCAACTGGAATAAAAAAAGACCCTAAATAGCTGCAGCGATCCTGAGAAAGAAGAACAAAGTAGGTGGGATCTCAATACCAGATATCAAGCTGTATTACAAAGCCACCGTTCTCAAAACTGCTTGATACTGGCACAAGAACAAACATACAGATCAATGGAATACAATAGAGAACCCAGAAATCGACCCGAACAAATATGCTCAATTAATATTTGACAAAGGAGGCAAGAACATACAAGGGAGTCAAGACAGACTTCAATAAATGGTGTTGGGGAAATTGGACAGATACATGCAAAAATATGAAACTAGACTACCAACTTACACCATACACAAAATTAAATTCAAAATGGATAGAGGACTTAAATGTAAGATGGGAAACCATAAAAATACTAGAGGAATCCAAAGGCAACAAAATCTCAGACATATGCTGAATCAATTTATTCACTGATAGAGCTCCTAGGGCATTATAAACTAAAGAGACATTAAGCAAATGGAACTACATAAAAATAAAAAGCTTCTGCAAAGCAAAAGACAAAACAACAAGAATGCTCACTGCACGAGAAAACGTATTTGCCAATGTAATCACTGATGTGTTTAATTTCCAACATATATAGGGAACTCGTACAACTTAACAAAAGGAAGATAAACAATCCAATCAAAAAATGGGCAAAGGATCTAAATAGACACTTTTCAAAAGAGGACATTAAGAAAGTCAACAGACATATGAAAACATGTTCAAAGTCACTAATCATCTGAGAGATGCAAATCAAAACAACAGTGAGGTACCATCTCACACTTGTCAGAATGGCTATCAACAAATCAGTAAACGACAAGTGCTGGAGAGGATGCGGAGAAAAAGGAACACTTGTGCACTGTTGGTGGGAATGCAGACTGGTGCAGCCACTGTGGAGAACAGTATGGAGTTTCCTTAAAAACTTAAAAATGGAACTCTCATTTGATCCTGTGATCCCACTTCTTGGGAATATATCCCAAGAAGCTAGAAACACCAATCAGAAAAGACATATGCATCCCTATGTTCATAGTAGCACAATTTACCATAGCTAAGATTTGGAAACAGCCTAAATGCCCATCAGTAGATGAATGGATTAGAAAACTGTGGTACATCTACACAATGGAATACTATGCTGCTGTAAAAAAGAAGGAATTCTTACCATTTGCAACAGCATGGATGGAACTGAAGAGCGTTATGCTAAGTGAAATAAGCCAGTCAATGAAAGATAAATACCACATGATCTCACTAATTTATGGATAATAAAGACCATTATAATGTGATGTACAAAAATAGGTACAGAAACAGAGCAGCTTCAAACAGACTGTCAAACTACAGCAGGAAGGTTGGGGGTGGGGGTAAGATCAACCAAAGGACTTTTATGCATGCATATAAGCATAATCAATGGACTCAAGACACTGGGGGGTAGAGGAGGCTGGAGGAGGGTCAAGGGGAAAAAAGGACATATGTACTACTCTTTGTAATATTTTAAGCAATAAAACAAAATTAAAATAAATTAAAAAAATAAATGATATATTCTTTTCAATGATGGGATGGGACACAAGAGTTTTGATGATGGAAAGGGAGTGCAGTGGCCTTTTGAGCATGTAGCTCCCCAGAGAAGACACATGCACAGCCCCACACACCCTAACACCTAGAACAGATTGAGCATCTCTCTCTCCAGACACTGTGCTAAGATCTGAAGTGTTTACACATTGGATTCCCTCAGCAACACCATGAGGGAAACATTATTATCATGTACACATCATAAAGGAGGAAAGTGAGACCAAAAGAGGTGAATTCCCAACAAAGATACTAAGTAAAAAATCTGGGAGTTGAATCCAGGCAATCAGCACTCATACTTTACCAGAATAAATGCTTCTTGCCAGCAAGAAAATAGCCCATCCCTGATTCCAAGGATAGATTCAGAAAACTCAAAAATAAATCATAAACATCTCAATGCATGCCTGCATACATGCATACACATGCAGATTTTACACCTAAATCCTCTCCTTTTAACATAGTTTTCTCTGTTTACGCCAAACTCCAACCCTGCAGACAACTCTCCAATTTAAGGGTTTAGATTCTCAAAGTACAAATAGGCATACACAATAGAAAGGTTAGTTAATGTATATTCTAATAAGTATAGAATGACAGGAACCCCAGGGCACTTTAGCTCTAGTTCTGAGAGGTCCAGAGGCTTTATTTAGTCAGGAAACCACTAAGCAATTCTTTAGGAGCTTGAAGCCTAGTTAAAGCTCTTTCAATCACTAACCATTTAGACTTCACTTTCATAATATATAAAGTTAACTGCTGGGTGGGTTTTTTCATTTTCCTAAAATCCTCACTATTTTATATTTTAAACTAAAATTAATTAAAAATGAGATGAATGCTGAATGATAAAATGATAGTTGTAATATATTTTAATAAGCATCGAACTATTGTGATTTATCAAAAGGCAACAGTATGTTCATGCCTGGCCAGCATAGCTCAGTGATTAAGCATCAACTTATGAACTAGGAGGTCAGGGCACATTACTGGGTTGTGGGCTCCACTCCCAGTGTGGAGCATGAAGAAAGCAGTCAATCAATTATTCTCTCTCATCATTGTTGTTTCTTTCTTTCACTCTCTTTCCCTTCTTCTCTGGAATCCATCTATAATAATAAAAGTACAATATGCTATTTAGACCAGACAGCCCAAAAGATCTCCTAAACATCCTTCCAGATGGCTGCAAGGACTGAGCCTCTTGCATGAATTTTATGCATCAGGCCTCTGGTAAAAAAATAAAAAGACAATGTATGTGCAGAAGTTT
The DNA here is from genome assembly GCA_004026665.1 of Murina feae. Classification (NCBI taxonomy): domain Eukaryota; kingdom Metazoa; phylum Chordata; class Mammalia; order Chiroptera; family Vespertilionidae; genus Murina; species Murina feae. The sequence continues at coordinate 8,378 of PVJC01010871.1, read as the reverse complement.
TTTATTGTTGCTTTAAATACACTGTTTCTTGAAATACTGATGCTTCTTTTGTTAAAAATCCTGTATTTCCCTTGATGTTAATATTCTGTATTAACAAGAATAGAAAGATCTAATCAGGTTTCAGTTCCTTTTTAACATGCCTCAAGTATCCCTGGTGTCCTTAAGGCCATTGTGATCATAGAGCTCAGTTTCTATTGTAGAATACACTGTTCACCAATTGTTAGTAGATACATCAAAGTGATTACTAAGGATAAACTATGTATATCAGATAGAGCATCTCTGTTCATTGAGAGCTAAATAAAAATTGTTCATTTAATAAATGCCAGGCTTCCTATGTGATAGGCAAAGGCAATGAAGATTGGGGGACACACATTCTTTGCTCTCACAAAGCTTATATTTTACTGAGAGAAGCAGGAATTAAACACAAATATAAACAGTATTATTCTTAGGAATCAAAGAGAGTCACAAAGACCTAAACCAAGGTGTTATTAGACAGTAGGGAATACTGTTATAGAAGAGAGATTATCATTGGTTTCAATGGATCTGAGTTGATACCAACTAATGACAAAAAAAAAAAGTGAGATGAAGACTTGAAGTGGTCATGTCTGTAGGGAGTTAGGATCTTAGACGGCATAGTAAGACATGTGACTTTCATTCTAAGGGAAGTCTCAGAATTTTAAGCTGTAGAATGAGCTAATATGAGTACTATCTTTAAACATTGAATTTACCTGTTCACCATCCCCCCAAAAAATATCTATGGAGGTATATTGTCCTGCTCCAAATTTTTTTTGAATTTCAGGGTTGGTTTTGTCATCATTTCTGTATGTTAGAATCATATTTCCTTATATGAAAGCTCATTGTCACACTAAAGTTTATTCAGTGGTACAACCAAAATAATAAATTTGAATAAATCATTGAATGAGGATACCTCCAGTGAAGATTTTTGAGGGGGGAAAAAGAGAAATTTACATTACAGCAATGCTGGCACATCCAATTTATTCCCCACCTTAATTCTTAAAATATATGTCAGCCATCTCAGCACCATCATATTCTTTGATATGGTCTTATCCTCCTTCCATTCTGCTAGATTTTCCATTTTAATTACATTTATTTCCCTCTAAAAATTCAAACAATGGTTCCAAATACTTTTCTACATCATGTGGCAGTTCAACACTCTCTTTTATTCCCTTTCCTGAAATTAGATACTCAATCCTATTAATACTCTAAAAGATAAATCTTATTGACTCATTATCAATAAAAGTTTTTTTTTTTTTTTTCTGTGAAGAGAGTTTTCATGGATTTCCCTCTTCTTTGGAAGTTTCTTGTCAACATTTTCTGTGGTGCCTTTCACTTAAGACCTTAGTTGGGGACAAACTATCACTATTTTGGTTTTTAAATTTTCTTTGTTAGACTCTCCCTTTATGATCACCTAGAATAAAATACAATGGAAAATTGAGTGAATGGATCTTTCCAAATTAACTGAATGTAAAGCAAAATAGGCAAGTAATCCAGCTTCTTTACCAACATTTTCTATTTTACAACAAATGATAATGGGCATCCTTCCCTCAGTCTTGTTTACAGGACATGCTATTTCACTCTAGTTTTAGTGTTTGGCAAAACAGGGCTACACTTAAATTATGCTCTTCCAACTAACAACATGTGTATTTTGCCTGACTCTCAGTAGGTTCTAGAGTTAACCATTTACAAATTGTGGCTTTACCTAATGGTTATTTACTTTGTACATCATGAGTGAAAAATGTAGAAACCAAAGAACAAGTTTGGTAACATTTTTTAGGGGATATATAAAAATGCACATCCTCCAAATTAAACAGAGTAGGGAAGTGATACCTATTTTTCTTCAATCTAGTGTTCAATCCAGTAACTAATATTTGGGAATATATAAGATACTAGAGGCCCGGTGCACAAAAATTTGTGCACTGGGGGGGTGAGGGGTCCCTCAGCCCGGCCTGTGCCTTCTCCCAGTCTGGGACCCCTCTGGGGATGTCTACTTGCTGGTGTGCCTGGCCAGCCTGGGTGAGGGGCCAATGTCTGTTTGCAAGCCGGCCAAGCTCCCCAGTGGAGACCCTCAGCCCAGAGGGTGTGGCAAACCTGGGTGAGGGCTGAGGGCAGTCTTCAGGCCGGCCACAGCTGCCACTGATCCTACGGGCCACCCGCCTGGGAAGCCGAGGGTGGGGTGGTGCTGGCCACCCCATGGCCTCCTGGGCAGGGACTGCGGGGGTCCAGCCACCTGGTCCCCATCCCCCATCCTCCCAGGCTCCCGCCTGGGAAGGCATCTGCAGGCCCAAGGCGCCGGATGCCTTCCCAGGAAGGAGGCTCCCAAGATGGCGGAGGCCAAAGCCCCAGAGAAGCCGCACACCGGGGCTGCAGCCTCCGCCATCTTAGCTGGGCTAATTTGCATACAGCAGCTCTGATTGGCTGGTGAGCGTGGCTTACCCCCATCCCGGAGAAATGGTTAATTTTAATATTACGCTTTTATTAGTTAAGATAGAAACTTACCAATAGAAATGGTTTATTATCTGAAGACTACACCTTCATACAGATATAAGAAGAGAGTAATAAATCTAATCTAATAAAAGAGAAACATGCAAATTGGTGTCACTCCACTACACTCAAGACACGCCTACCAGCCAATCAGAGAGATTATATGCAAATAAACCCAACCAAGATGGCCTCCTGCTGGCAGCCATGGAGCTGGAGCAAGCAGGAGGCTTGCCACAGTTATGGAAGAAGCTTCTTGCCTGCCCTGGCAACTGTGGTCTTTGCTCAAGGCAACAAAGTTTCAATTATAGAAGATAAATAAGTCCCAGATACCTGCTTCCAGCCAGCCTCGCTGGGAGCTTTGGTCACTGGGGACAGTGGTCAGCCTGCAAACAGCCACCATCCCCTCACCCAGGATGGCCACACCCTCATGGGGTGAGGGTTCCTGCTGAGGGCTTGGCCAGACTGCAAACAACCATCAGCCCCTCACCCAGGCTTGCCAGGCACCCCAGTGGGGACCCCCCAACCTGAAGGAGGTGTGGCCAACCTGTAAACAGCCATCAGCCCCTCACCCAGACTGGCCAGGCACCCCAGCAGGAACCTCACCCTGATCTGTGACACCCTTCAGGGCAAACCAGTTGGTGCCCACCTGTGCAACAGTCCTCTGTCTTCTAATCTAATAAAAGAGCAGTATTCAAATTAACCATCACTCTGAGACACTTAAGCCACATCCACCAGCCAAGCCATGCCCACCAGTCAATCAGAGTGATTGTATGCAAATTAACCTAGAAATGATGGTGGCTGGCAGCCACAGAGCCAGAGCAAACAGGAGGCTTCTGTTTGTAGGAAACTGCCTACCTCAGCAGGCTGGGCCTCTGCTTGAGGCAACATAGTTTCAATTAAAGAAGACACAGAGCTGAAGCAAACAGATGCTTCCTTGCCTGCCTAGGCTTCTGCTCAAAGCAACAAAGTTTCAATATAGGAAATAAATAAACCCCAAAAACCTGATTCCAGCCAGCATCGCTGGGATGTTGGGTCAATGAGAGCTCTGGGCAGCCTGAAAATGACCTTTAGTCCCTCACCCAGGCTGGCCAGATATCCCAGTAGCGACCTAAACCCTGAAGGGACTGTGAGCAGCCTGAAAACAGGCCTTAGCCCCTCACTCAGGCTGGTCATACCCCCATGGGGTGAAGGTCCCCACTGTGGGGCTTAGCCAGCCTGCAAACAGCCATCAGCCCCTCACCCAGGCTGGCCAAACATGCCAGCCGGTGGACATCTCCCGAGGGGTCCCAGACTGTGAGAGGGCACAGACCGGGTTGAGGGACTCTCCTAAGTGCACAGATTTTTGTGCACCAGGCCCCTATACATAATAAAAGGGTAATATGCAAATTGACATCAATAGCAGAACAACTGGGAATGACTGGTCACTATGACACACACTGACCACTAGGGGGCAGACACTCAATGCAGCAGCTGCCCCTGGTGGTCAGTGCACTCCCACAAGGGGAGTTCTGCTCAGCCACAAGACAGGCTGATGGCTGCCAGTAAATCAGTGGTTTTGGGAGCCTCTCCTGCCTCCTCAGAAGCACTAAGGATGTCCAACTGCAGCTTAAGCCTGCTCCCCACTGGCAAGTGGACATCTCCTGAGGGCTACAGAGCTGCCAGAGGGATGTCTGAATGCCAGCCTAGAACCAATACCCCAGAGAGAGGCCTAAGCCAGCAGGTGGACATCCCCCGAGAGGTCCCAGACTGTGAGAGGGAACAGGCTGGGCTGAAGGACTCCCCCCTTCCTGAGTGCACAAAATTTTTGTGCACCAGGTCTCTAGTCTTTATATAAATTGCTTATCACTCACATCTTGACATTAGGGGATTTTGCATATCCAGTTGGCTTTTTTCTGCCTTCTTCCTCCTCTATAGCCTCTTTAGTTTATTGTCCTCTGGCTTTTCAGAAATGGAATTCAACTAGTTTATTTCATCTAATATTTTCCTTCATAAAACAGGAAAAAAGAAATTTCTTTAAAGGGTGAAAGTCTGAGTCTTCTCCCAAGACACAAAAGTTCTTCTCTAGAAATGGCAGCAACATTTTTATTTTTTAATTATTTATTTATTTGTTTGTTTGTTTGTTTATTTATTTTTCTTTATTGATTAAGGTATTACATATGTGTTCTTATCTCCATCCCCCATTTTTTCCCACTCCCCTACTCATGCCCTCACCCCCCTGGTGTGTCCATTGGCTAGGCTTATATGCATGCATACAAGTCCTTTGGTTGTTCTCTCCCCCTTACTCCCACTCTCCCCTGCTTTCCCTCTGAGGTTTGACAGTCTAATAGATGCTTCTCTGTCTCTGGATCTGTTTATGTTCATCAGTTTATATTGTTCCTTATATTACATAAATGAGTGAGATCATGTGATATTTATCTTTCTCTGACTGGCTTATTTTGCTTAGCATAATGCTCTCCAGGTTCATCCAGGCTGTTGCAAGGGGTAAGAATTCCTTCTTTTTTACTGTCACGTAGTATTCCATTGTATAGATGTACTACTCTTTTTTAATCCACTCATCTACTGATGGGCACTTAGGCTGTTTCTAACTCATAGCTATGGTAAATTGTGTTGCTGTGAACCTAGGTTTCTTGGGATATATTCCAGTTTCTTGGGATATATTCCTAGAAGTGAGATCACTGAGTCAAATGGGAGTTCCATTTTTTTTTTTTTGGGGGGGGGGGATTTTTGTTATGTTTTTATTTATTTTGTTTTTTTCCACTACCATTTACCCCTCTTAGACTCCTCTTATAATTCCACCCATTCCCTCTCCCTGCAATCACCACATTTATTTTATGGAATACTTTATAGGATTCTATAGTGTATCACAAATCCATGCAGAAACAGTTGATATTCTAGGATATATGCTATTTAATAAAAGAGTAATATGCCAATTAGGTGTCACTCCATGACAAAGATGGCCACACCCATGGCCACAAGATGGCCACCACCATAGCCACAAGATAATGGTGCCCATAGCCACATCCTGTCTAATAAAAGGTTAATATGCAAATTAGGCATCACTCCATGACAAAGATGGTCACCACCATGGCCACAAGATGGTAGTGCCCATAGCCACAAGATGTACGCCCTCATAGACACAATATGGAGGTGCCCATATCCACATCCTGTCTAACAAAAGAGTAATATGCAAATTAGATGTCACTCCATCACAAAGATGGCCATCCTCATGGCCACAAGTGGGCGGTGCCCATAGCCACAACATGGCGGCGCCCAGTCAAGCTCAGCCCTGCCACTGAAGTGGTCAAGCCTATTAGACAGGCAGGTGGAAGGGGATGCAGGGGCCTGAGGAGCAGAACAGGTGATCAGAAGGGACTGGGAGTCCCCTACCCAGGCTAGAGGCTTTTTCCAGAGGTCTCAGGCATGAGCAATGTCAGAGCCAGTGATTGGAGGGGGCAGGGGCAGAGCTAGTAATCAGAAGGTTATGAGGGTGCCCTATCCCTGGGCTGTGGCAAGCCCAAAGATTGCAGGGGCCTGGGCTCTGCAGAGCCAGTGATTGGAGGGCCAGGGGCAGAGCCTGCAACCACAGGGGTCTGGGCACCAGTGGAGCTGGCAAAGCAAGGGTCTGGGGGTCCCCTGCTCAGGCATGTAGCTTTGGCCAGAGGCTGCCAATAGTGCAAGGAGAGAGCCGGTGATGGTAAAGGGCAGGATGAGAGCTGGTGATCACAGAGGCTTGGACTCTGTGAAGCCAGTGATCGGAGGGGTTTGAGGGTCCCCTGCCCAGGCCTGCAGCCTTGGCCAGAGGTTACAGGCCTGGGCAGGGGTGAAGCTGGGATTGGAAGGGCAGGGGTGGAGCCGGTGATCAGAGTGAACTACAGAGGAAACACCTTTTCTTACCACTCATTGGCTAAGCTCCCTGTGTGCCACTGGTAATATTCTTACTAACTTGGGTAATAAGAATCCAAAAAGGCAATCTAGGGTTTTTCCACCATACTCCTAGAGAAAAAAAATGAAGGAAGATCCACTGCTGGAGGGCTAAGAAATGTCATATCCTGCCCTAGCTGGTTTGGCTCAGTGCATAAATGCCTCAGCCTGCTGACACAGGGTCTGGGTTCAATTCTGACCAAGGGCATGTACCTAGGTTGCAGGCTCCTCTATGACTGGGGCCCAGGTCAGGGCATATGCAGGAGACAACCAATCAAAGTGTTCTTCTCACTTTGATGTTTCTCTCTGTCTTTCCCTTCTCTTCTAGATTCTCTAAAAATCAATGGAAAAATATCCTCAGGTGAGGAAAAGAAAGAAAGAAAGAAGAAAGAAAGAAAGAAAGAAAGAAAGAAAGAAAGAAAGAAAGAAAGAAAGAAAAAGAAAGAAAGAAAGAGAGAAAGAAAATATCCTATGAAAGACACATCTTGAAAATGCCTAAATAAAGTTGTCATTTTTTCATGGTGGACGGACTGGAGTCCATGTTGATGAAAACACCTTGGTGGCTGTGGTAACTGTCAGTGGCTGCAGCAGGGGGTGATGGGGCTGGTGGCTTCCCCTGATTTGCCTGGTCGCCTCCCATAAAGGGAGGCCAGACTGTGGTTTAGGCCCAAGGGGATCAGGGATCAGGGCTAAGCTGTCAGTAGAACACCCCCTGAGGGCTCCCCATATGTGAGAGGGGTAGGCTGGGCTGAGGAACCCCCCCACACCAGTGCAGGAATTTCATGCACCAGGCCCCTAGTTGAGGGATAAGGAGAAATACTGATGATTTTTCAGAAACATCAAGAAATGGTGTATTAAGCCTTTAACCTCATTGCTATTGACCTTCTGTGCTTATAATGAAAGCACCATAAGAATTATTGCTAAAAGCTTACTACCAATGATGGTCTTGCTGTACATCTGGTCCCATGGTGGAACTCTCAGGTTTCTAGATTTAGAAAGTCAGCATATGCAAATTAGCTACAGAGAATTATTTACAAACTAGGGGCCTGGTGCATGAAATTCGTGCACGGGGGAGGGGAGGTGAGGAGATGGTCCCTCAGCCCAACCTGCACCCTCTCCAATATGGAGTTCTTGGGGACTCTCACAATCCAGGACCTCTGGTTCTTAACCGCTAACCTGCCTGCTTGCCCTAACCACTCTGCCTGCCTGCCTGATCCCCCTAACTGCCCTCCCTTACTGGCCTGGTTACCCCTATTAACTTTCTTTTTTAATTTTATCACCTTCCCACACAATTGTATTTGACTTCCTTATTGGCTTCTTCCTCTCACACAATTTTTCTCCTTTATGTAACACTTTTCCTACTGACTCATTATTTATAAACTTTTCTTTCCTCCTTATTTCCTAGTTCTGTTCCATCATCATTCTTCCCATTTTTCTACTACCCTCTTTCCCTTCCCACATTCCTTCTTTACTTTATCTTTACCCCTGCCCACCCTCCCCTTTTCATTTCTTCCCACCTTAATTTTTTTCTTCACTTCCTCTAATCTGCTTTGCTCCCTCCCCTATTCCTTCCTTCTTCCCAGTCTCCTTTTAAGCTCTACCAGCTTCCCCTTTATAACTTTTCTTCCCTCTCTCTTATTCTCTCATCCTACCTTTGCCATACATTCTTCTCTACTTATTTCCACTATTTGAATACCTATCTATCTACCTGCCTAATTATCCACTATCATTTATATTTTTTTCTTTTCTGACTTCTACTTTTAAAATCTGTCCCCAGTACACAACTATTCTTGGTTTTCATTATAGGCCCTACAGTTCACTCATACATCCTGTTTTTTAACTCTGCTGTCCACTGACTCTTTTATAAAGTTCTTCCCTCCATCCTGTTCCACCCCTCCCCCACCTGGTTACTTCCCCCCAAACTCTCCCTGGCTGCCCCCTCTGTATGCCCCCTA